>ML814985.1:175471-199704 GCA_009831015.1 Picea engelmannii | reverse complement strand
AGCATGGTATTGTCTACTCTTTGCCATTGATGTCAAAGGGGGAGGAAAAAGACAGAGGAAGAGTATTGCCATCAATGACAAAGGGGGAGATTGTTGGAAATATTGTCATTGATGGCAAAGGATGAGACAAAGGAAGAACAAGATTTTTCATGTAAGAAAATCAGTGTATGGTTGAGTTTTGGATGGGTGCGTATGATCGCTGAAGAGGATGAAGCTGCGAGGGAGATAAGCCATTGGGAGATCGAAGATTTTAAGGTTGTGAGAACCGAGACATTGAAAGTATCAAAATACCGACATAATTGGGACCGTCCAATTGGAGAGGACGCATGGCAGCGATCGGGCGCCACCAGGAGAATCTCGACAGGAGGCTTCATCGGAGAATCAGGAATCGGAGTTTCACGAGTCCCGTGAATAATTACAACAGAAACCATGAAATCGCGATGAAAGAAATCCCGACTGAACCTGAACCGTCAGATCAACATGTGATCTAGACCGTCAATCCAACTCATGACAACAGACCACGTCATCTAGGGACACGTGGCACAACTAGGTAATGACAGGTGTCAGGCAGATTCAACACTTGAGGCACATGTAAGTCATGAATCAGAGTGACATGTGACCGTATTTAACATGTGTCAAACCACGTGTGATGTCAGCAGAGTATTGGGGATCAGGACTTTGAAATGACAAAGTCACTTGACATCATAAATCCTGAGAGTTAATTTGAGTCGTCCGTCTGAAGAAGGACATGTGTCACACGATCCTCCATATCGGAGATCTGAGACACCAGGCATCGGGACTTGCAGGTCTCGAAACACCGGAAAGATCAGAGTCGTCCATTTGGAAGGATGCGTGGAAAAGGATTGGGCACCGCCGACACTCTGTTCATCGCGAAATCGGAGATCCCGGTGATAAGGGATTTTTGAATTGTCAAATTTTATGTGGGACCTGATTTCCCTAGAGCAATAAATATGGACCCAGAGCAATAGGGATCGGTGGAGCGGTGAATGTTTTTGACCCATGGTCTTAAGAAGGGGTCAATGCACATTTTCAGATAGTAGATCGGCGAACAAAGTAGAGAGGTAAGGATTTTGATTGGTGGCAGGGGTCCTTTTGCAGGATGTGGAGGCCAGTTTTTGGCAGTAGAGACATCTACAGGTTGCTGCAGTAATTTGTGCAAGCTGTCGGGAAGGTTTGAGGAGGGAGGAACCTCATTTTGGTAGTTGGGTGGCAGATCTACATTGACAAAGAGTTATCTGCAGAGGGTTTATCAACTAGGAGAGTGGAGGCATCCTCTCCAGGTTTATTGTCTTGTTTAATGTGTGTTTTAGAGGCTTTTTGCAGTTGTCTTGCAGTCAGTAGATCTGTGTTTCCTTTAGAGATAATTGCAGTTGTTGTCATAGCCACTAGAAAATTCTGTATTGATGTGATTTCAGGATATAAGTCATAATAAGATGCCAGAACTGTCTCTTCTAAAAGAAGATGATGGCTAGCGCATAGAACACATGTGAATCCGTGGTTGAAACTGCCTGATCCAGCGTGAAAATAGATGAAACACGGTCAGTAGTGAATCTGAGGGTTAAAGCCTTCAGCAGAAACATCCTACCAGTAGAAACTAGTGCTATCTTCAGGGGGTTGAAGCTCCCTTCCAGGAAAGGCTGGTAAATGAGAGAAGGTTGCAACCTTCTGCAGGTAGAAGCATGCGTGCTAGTATGATTCTGCACTAGCACAATGTTGTAAAACATTTTCTTAATAATAATTATTGAAGACAGAGACAATGGCAGTGGTGGTTTTCTCCCGATTTGGGTTTCCACCTTAAATCCTGGTGTTCATGTGTCTTACGCATGTGTGTTGGGTTATTTTGTCATTACTGCACTGAATCACTGCTTAATAAACATCTGATGAATGAAGAAATTCATAATAAGATCTCTAGATGCACTCTTGTTTTTCTTAAGACTATACAATAGTTGGTCTCTACAAAGTAGCCTAAGGTTTTCAGTGAAAGAAAAGAGGAAAGGAATTGATTGCTCAAAATAATGATTCACCCCCCCCCCTCTCAGTATTTCTCAACATGCCTTTATCGACTCAAGAATCAAAATTTTCAATTCTGTCATCTTCTCTTTTGATGTGGAATTTGCTTCTGAACACTCTTAAGTGCTTTACATTTGTTGGTCTTCCTTTCCATAGTTCATATGGATTCTTATCACTGTTATTTATGAGCATCCCTTTATTAGGAATGTGAATTGTTGTATGCATTGCTTGTACCCAAAATACATATGTCAACTTGTAATCCATTAACATGGTTCTATCCATTTCCTGTATTGTTTTGTTCTTCCTTTCAACATCTCCATTTTGTTGAGGTGTTCTAGATACCGAGAATTGCCTCTTTATCCCATGCTCATTGCAGAATTCCATGAATTCCTTTGATGTAAATTCTCCTCCATTGTCTGATCTCAAACACTTTATTTTCAACTCTGTATCAGTTTCAACCATCTATATGTATGTCTTAAATCTTTTGAATGCCTCTAAATTATTATTTACAAATAAAAATGCAATCATACTTTTGTAGTCATCAACTAGTAGCATGAAATTTTGTTCACCTTTCAATCCCTTCATTCTTGTTGGTCCAACTAGATCAATATGTACAATCTCCAGGGGTTTTGTTGTGGAATATTCCTTTGACTTGAACTTTGTCTTGGATTGTTTTCCCCATAGACAATGCTTACATAGAATTTTTGTTGGTTTCGAGATCTCGAGAATTTCTCTTATTGCTTCCTTTTTGTTGACTTTGACAAGATTATTAAAATTTATGTGACCCATTATTCTATGCCAGAGCCAACTTTCATCGTCCTTTCCTAAGAAACATATTTCCTTTCCTATTTCATTTAGAACATATATGTTGCTTGAATTTATTACAATTGTAGCTACCAACTTGCTTGATTTTACTTTTCTTATCTTGCACTTATTTGAATCAAACACAAGTCTGTGTCCTTGATCACACATTTCACTTACACTTAGAATATTGTGTTTCATGTCTTCGACCAATAAAAGATTTTATACAGTGGCATCCTTACTTTTGAGCTTAATTGTTCCCTTTCAAATAATCTTGGCTTAGTTTTCATTTCCAAATGAAACCGATCCATCTCTTTCCTTTTTCAATGTGAGAAACCTGTCTTTATCACCTATCATATGCTTTGAGCATCCACTGTCAACATACCATCCACGTTTCTTGTGTTGAGGTTGTAGATAAATATTGCATTCTTTAGTGTTGAATTAATCCTTCTTTCTTATCCATATCCTTTATGGTTCCTACTTATGGTTTTTTATATTATTCTTTGGTTCCCTTGGAGGAACAATGAGTCTACAATCTCCAGCTATATGTCCAAATTTATTGCACTTTTATCATTCTACCTCGTCACTTAATGATCCAAATATGTTGTAGATTCTACTATGTGCTTCATGAGATCTTCTTAAATAACTATTTCTTGTATATCCCTCATCATTTCTTTTGTTCTTGGTATTGGCTCTACAATTCACAGCTTTGTGCCCAAAATTATAACATGAATAATACGAACCAAGAAAAATAGTTTGATACCTGGGAGTGGAATATATTTTGAATGGTGTTTCTCTTCTGAATCCTTCATCTTCTTGATGTCTTTTTATAGCTGGTTGTTGTTGATATTGACTTTTGAATATTCTAGGTGGTGCAATGTTTTTGCAATCTTCCCCTTGAGTTTTATTGTCTTCTTCTTTCAAGCGACCTTTGACAGCTTCTGCATAGCTTCTTGGTTTTTCTTCTTGTTATGTCATTTTGGAGTAAACCTTTCTCTGGTTGCATATGATTGTATCCCAATCCATATCTATCATAGTAAGGTATTTGACTGTTAATGATATTATCCAATATCCTAGTGTTGTTTTGTTGCATGTCATTCTTATGAAAATATTTTCTTAGAGTGACTATATTAGCTTCCAAGACTTCAACGGTTCTGTCTCTTTATTCTAACAACCCTCTGAGTGCTTCTTTAGATCTCTTGTCTTCTTCTTCCTAGACCTTTATCTTCATGATTGTCTACTTGACTTCTTTGGAGTTCTAAGTTAGTTCTTCCTGGAGTGAATTGTTTGTCTTATTTTCTCTTTTAATAACTTATATGGAATTCAACAATTCTTCTATGTGTTACACATCAAAATTACTCACTTCAATGACGACCTATTGTCTTCATTACAAGTGTTTAATTTTGACCACAAGTGTCACAAACATCATACTGTCATCTTTCCTATGTCGTGTCGCAAACGACATCAGAAGGAACACTTGAAGACATCCTCAGAGACTGGTTAAAGAAGGAGAAATAATTTGACAAAGAGTACAAAGCCTTTTCCTTGAGAAATACCACTTAAAAATGAATTTTGAAGGGCAACACTCCCCTACCCACTAGCAGGGAGCGCTCTGTGGACCATTCTAGGGGAGCGTTGTGTTGTTGAGAAAATCAAGGGAAGATCCCCCTTATCTCTGAAGTTAGTTTGATTTGAATTTGAGGTTGAGGATGGATCTTAGGGAGGATCCACAACTGATGGAGAAAGATCCTCAACCTATCCAAAGAATCTCTAAGGTGGTTAGGCCTCTCCAAGCCTATATAAGGAGGCTTCCTCATGGTGAAAGAGGAGAAAATTGAAGGCATCAAACTTATGATCTCATAAGGGAGATAATCAGTGAAGTATAATCATTTTGTTTGTGGAACATTTGAGCAAGGGTTTGGATAAGGAGAGATGGAAGAGGTTGTTGCAGCTTCATCAAAGGTCTGTAAGTATCTCTATTGAGTTCTCATTAATACATGTGCTTGGCCTGTTTCTTTCAATATTGTGTATACCTACATGAACTTGTCTTTAATGGATAGATCTAGTTTCAAACTAATCATGGTAGAATAGGAGGAATGTTTCGCCTTTGATTGGATTGTAGGACTTTTTGAAGAGCTTGGGGATTAGAGCTCAACTTGGATTGGACGAGGACAAACATCATTAAAAAGGTTCATATCTTCTTCCTTTTCTCTATAGATTAGCTTAGCTAGGTTTAAAGGGATGTCAGTGATCAATGTTAGCACCTTTTTGTCTTGGTCTTAAGAGTCTAAGGTCCAAGAGGAGATTCACCTATCTCCAGGGGGATTTTCCTGTAATAGAAATTGGTGACTCCACTGGGAACCAAAGCTTTCGATTTTGGTTTCCTTCCTTGGTTTTGTTTTTTTTCCTTTGCTCACCTTTAGATCTTATTCATTCTATGTTGTTGGTTCTTAAATATGTTGATTGGCTCTTGGATTTATCCCATACACACTAAATTTTAGAATTTTCTTGAGTTTTTGAGTTATGGGAAAATTTTTGTTCTTCTAAGAGGCTAGAGCTCCCCTACCTCTACAACTAGAGTGCTAGAACTCCCTTGCAGGCTCCCACAGAGTGTTGAAATGCTCGGGTTCTCTTGACACCAGAGCACTGGTCTTTTCTGCTTAAAAACCTTTTGGGAATCCATCTCTGAGTGTAGTTTTTGCTGATTCATCTGCTCAGAGTTATCATTATCTCAATGTGGCTTTGTTTTAGGCTTCAACCATTTGATTTCTAAGAATTGATATTGTTTTGTTTGGACTTTTGTCATATTTTTTCCTTACTTTGAGTCACTCTTCTTCTTTGAGATTTGGAGTCTATCTACTGATTTTTTCATTTATCTAATTGAATGAATGTTGTTGTAAGGAAATTCAAAGATCTATCCAATGTTCTATTCTGATCTTCGAGTTCTTTTTCTGAGCATTTCCTCCTGTTTGAATATTTGGTTTTCTTTTTGAAAATTTGGTTTTCTTTTTGTTTCTTGTTTTGTCACAACGAGAGTGTGTTTTGTTTATGTGAGTTTTTCTTCTGATTTCTTAAATCTCACAGATCTTGAAGTCTGATTAACATAGGAATCTTTACATCAAGCTGATTATCATTCACATTTAAACAAAAGGATATATTTTCGCAATTGGTTTTTGGCTATTAGAACGAATTTCTGAATATTTTAGCATTATATTGGATTCTTGATTGAGAACAATTTCATGAGGTCATTGCATCTTAGTGTTTGACGGTGAAATAAAAATCCATTCTCCTTCCCTTTAATAGACATTCATTGAAATAAAAGACTGCTTATCATTTCTTATGCATTTTTTGGGAATTGAGTCATAATATCATCAGTTTCACTCTCATACACCTCTGAGTAAAGAACAACCACAAAAATCAATGCTAATTAAAATTGATCTAGAACTTTTGGTTTTTATAATATTTCACCAACATTAGACTAGGATTAGTGCTTTGGATTACTGTGAGTATGACTCTCCAAAGCATTCAAAACAAACATTAGCATCTTGCAATAGGGAGAGCAAATCCAATTTTCGTATAATCTTTCTGGGATCCCCCTCTCACATAGGGGTTACACACGAGGTCGTGTTCAGGAGAGTTACAAAGATTATCCCTCTATGGTTCAACCGTTCATAGTAGTCAGATCATATAATGGGGGTTATTCTTGAGGCTCAATTGTATTCATTTGGTCTTGGTGCTTCATGAATTCTGAATCCGTTCGGGGTCCTCTGCAGTTCTACTAATCCACTTGTCCTCAGTTCTCGCGAAGGATTTTAGACTTGTTATCCTGCCCATACGTTCAGACTAGACTATCGACTGTACCCACCCAGGGACTGACTGCAAGTTGGTGTCCTTAGTAGCCATAATATTTAGGGTTTTTACACAAGGTGGCAATGAAGGGAATTCTTCGTTGTACCTGGAATGGATGGTAGTCAAACTCACTCAGGATCCTTGGAAGTTAAATCCATAATTACTACGTGGAAGCTTGCACCAAGGTGTAAGTCCATTAAGCAGTTCGCCATCATAACTATTCCACCTGCTCATATCCTAGCCCCTTCTTGACTTGATCACGCGACGTTGGATTTCATCATCAACTAGTATGGTCATCGAGAGAAGGTTTTGTTTGCTTGGTTTGATTCCTAGATTTCTTAGTGTATGTTGTTTCTTTCTATTAGTTTGCCATAGATTTATTATTTTGTTTGTTACTTATCTCGACCAACATCGGCCTTCACCGGTCATGTAGGATGAAAGGGTTACCCCCGAAAGATCCGTAGGTTACTTACCTTTTCTTCCCAACTCATCAGAGGGCCCACCTGAGGCTCATAACGAACTACCTTCTGAGTTTGGAAGCACACACTCTTTATAACAATTTCAAATTGTTTCAAACTCTTTAGAGGCTTTTTGCCTCCCTCTCAATATGGCATTGAGTGTTTCATGAAATCTGGGTATACCCCGCATGAACTCATTCAGAGATATTGTTGTTGAAACCGAGATACCCACCAAACCTTACACAGAGTCTGGAGTCGAGGATCATTTTTCCAATTTGAACCATTTAGGACCTCGACTCATATTGTTGGAACCTCTAGTTTTGGTTATGTCCCTTTAACAGTACGTGATCTGTACGATAACCTAGGAGTGAGTCCCGATCGACCTATGGAATCACAAGTGCCTGATACGTCGGTTAGTTATACGATACCCTTAGACCACTTTATTGGTACGACCAGTAATGTCATCACCGTTGCAGACCAATTATTGATTGGTTCTCACTCAAACCCTATGATCTAGATGGTGCATTCTACTATCCCTGCCACTAACGTGACACTGCTCCAAGCTCTAATTGGAACACCACTTAGACCAAATCTGTCACTTCCCCCTGGGTATAGACCTCTGAATCCTTCCATTGCTAATAATTCCTAGGTTACACCTAGAGTTTCTGGACTTTTTGTTACTCCTGGATATAACGTCATTGTTGGTTCTATACCTACACCTTTATTTGGAGGAGCTGGTCTTGGTGGCTCTAATCTAGTTGGAGGCACTGGTCATTCATTCACTTCTGGTTTCTAGATCCCTCTAGGAACTCAACCTCACATTGGGGGAAACCTCAATTTGGGGGTCAACCTCAAATCGGGACAGAACCTCAGCTTAGGGGGCAACCTTAGACTGGATTCCATCACCCGTTATATGGACAGAATGCATCTACAAGACCAAATCCTTGGAATATTCCTTCCCAGGAAATCCACAATTCTCTGGGGCACAACATCCTCAAGGACAACAACAACCTTATCTTTACTGTTTTCAGATTTCTGTGGTGAGAGATTTCAAATTCATTTGCCGGAGAATCCACAGTTGGTGTCATTTTGTCATCGACGTTTCGAATCCAGATCGGGATTCATCATCAGGACTAATCGTCAATTTAGAGAGCTGGCTGATCTTCGTTATTAATAATGTATAAGCAGGACAGTCAATAGGATAACTAGGTCGGCTAAAGTAACCCTAATTCGAAGCTAATTAAAACAAATTAATTATTAATAAGTTTTAAACGTAAGTTTGAATAGTGAGTAATATAAATGATTAAGGTTTATTAATAACTATAATTAATTTAAAATTTTAGGGTTTAGAAGGAGTTTAATTATATTAATGTACTAATAGTATTTTGTTTTATATATTAATTTTTATTAGAGCTTAGAGAATTAATAAACCGAGATGATTTCTAAGGTTTTGTTTTAAAGGTTTTTAGGTTTTTAGAATTGGTAGTTAATCTTGATTAGTGATAATTTACTAATATACCATGAGTGATTGTCTCTAAATAGGTATAACGATCTAGGGTATTAAAGGAAAAGTTTTTTAATTATAGGGGTTGATTTATGGTTAAAGTTTCTTAAGTGTTTTTAGGAAGTAATGCATATAAAGTGTCAAAGGATATAGGTCTAGGGTTTCTAATGGCTTGTTTTTTAAAAAGTTTTAAATTGTTAAGTAAATTTAAATCTAGGGTTTAGCTTTGGATTAATTTTAATCTTATTGTATTAATTGTTTAATCTTTATAACTGAATGTATAATTCTATTAGATATTATAGGGTTGATTTATGGTTAAAGTTTTTTAAGTTTTTTAGGAAGTAATGCATATAAAGTGTCAAAGGATTAGGGTATATATAAATAAGGTTTAATTAGTAAAGTTTTTAATAAGAATAATGTGGTAGGGTTATTTGGACTTTTACAACTAGTTACCGACTCCAAAGGTAGAACGCAAACAAGTAAGGAAAAGGAGGAGGAAGCTGTAAAAACTAATTTGGTCTGATAGGGTCTTTAAGCTGGTTGATTAATGGGTGCCAAAAGGTGCTTAATTCTAGGCCGCCGTCCCTATTTATATTGTTAGGGTGTTTGATTATTTCTAAGGCTTCTCTTAGACGTCTCTTGTAGTAATGGTCCTCTTTTGCTAAAATCTTAGTATCCTCCAGGCAGACATGATGTTTGGTTTTAAATGAGTGTTCTGCTAAGACTGAAGTGCGAGTGCGTTCATATCTAATGTCTGCTTCATGCTCCTTGATCCTTACCTGAAATGATCGTCCGGTTTCCCCAATGTAACACTTGCCGCACGAGCAAGAGACCTTGCAGATGCCTTTTCCTTGATGTTGGTCTATGGGGTCCTTTACAGATTTCATTCTTTGTCTAATAGTGGTTAGGGGTTTGAAGGAGGTTACAATTTCTTTTCTTTTTAAGATCTTAGCAATCTTGTCTGTGACACCTCGAATGTAGGGAAGAAAGGCTTTCTGATTGGAGGTTTGATCATTCTGGACCCGATTCATTCTATCCTTCTTCTTCATTGCCTTTTTGATGTCTATTTCTCTATATCCAATGTTCTTAAAGACCCTGGTTAAGTGGTTTATTTCCTCCTCTAGATGATCCTTGTCGGAAATTCTTGCTGCCCTTGTGGCCATGGTGTTGAGAACCCCCATTTTCTTAGAGGGATGGTGGTGGGAGTCTGCATGAAGGTAGCTGTCCGTGTGTGTTTTCTTCCTAAAGACCTTGTGTCCCAATGTACCATCTTGTTTTCTAATCAAAAGCACGTCTAGGAAGGGTATGCTATTGTTTTCTTCTAGTTCCATGGTGAATTTTATGTTCTCAGAAATGCCATTGAGGTGTTCAAAGAATCTGTCCAGCTCTTCTTTGCCATGAGGCCACTTGACATTGGTGTCATCAACATACCTTTTCCATCAATTCTCTAAGATCTAATAAAAATTAATATATAAAACAAAATACTATTAGTACATTAATATAATTAAACTCCTTCTAAACCCTAAAATTTTAAATTAATTATAGTTATTAATAAACCTTAATCATTTATATTACTCACTATTCAAACTTACGTTTAAAACTTATTAATAATTAATTTGTTTTAATTAGCTTTGAATTAGGGTTACTTTAGCCGACCTAGTTATCCTATTGACTGTCCTGCTTATAAATTATTAATAACGAAGATCAGCCAGCTCTCTAAATTGACGATTAGTCCTGATGATGAATCCCGATCTGGATTCGAAACGTCGATGACAAAATGACACCAACTGTGGATTCTCCGGAAAATGAATTTGAAACCTTATCTTTCCCATGGGACTAATGTGTATCCCCCTCATGGAAAAAAGGTTTACCCACCTTATGGGAAAATAAATCATTCGACTTATAATCCTCAAAACCCATCAGGTTATCCTCCACTTGCACATGTTTCTCAATCATCATCAAATCCTATTTATCCTCATCAACAAAAACCGTACATAGGAAGACCTACTGGATACAATTATCCATCTAACCCAGTTTACGACCCTACTAGTATCCCTATGCCACACCAGTATCACCTGCAGGTTAATCGAAAACTACCCTTCCTCGCTACTCTGGATCTCCTAGACTTGTCTCGGTTGACCAATGATCCTATACTACATTATCCTTTCTGGCCAGTGATTCCTGCTAAATTACCTTCCGATATTCCAAAATTTGATGGTAAACCTGGAGAAGACCCGAATAACCATGTGATGAATTTCCATTTATGGTGTTCATCAAAATCCTTAATGGATGATTCTATACATTTACGTCTTTTCCAGTGAACACTTACAGGATCTGCAGCCAAGTGGTATATTGAAGTTCCACGTGGTTCTTTCCAAGATTTCAACTCCCTTGCCATCTATTTTCTCACACACTTTCAACCACCCATTCGATATGAGACAAGTACCGAACTCTTGAATTCCCTTCGTCAGACTAACTCTTCACATATCTCAGATCATATTCATGAGTGGAGATGACGATGAAGGTTGATCAAAGCAATCATTCCTGACCAATTATTAGCAAAGTGGTTTACCAAATCACTTCTACCCCTGATTGCTCGTGATGTTGCCATGGGTGGCGTAGTCACCAAGGAAGAATCCATTTCTCAGGCCTAGTACTTAGATTTGGTTTATTCACAATATGGTACTTTGTATGAGTTGATCCCAAATGCTACCTGTGCCACTACTGATCCATCCAAACCTTCATCCTCATCTCATGCTGATGGCGTTATCGGCTCCGTCAAAACCCAATCTACTTCCCAGTCAACTGGAACTAAAAATCGATCTACTTCGGCACCCATTACTAGTCCAAACACACCCTCCTCTACCTCCCTTCCAACTCAAGTCTCTGAGGTGAATGCAGTTCAGTCTGCCCCTTCACAAAAATTAAGAGGTAACAAGAAGACAAAAAATAAACCAAAGAAGAATAACACTAATGAACAACCTAAAACTCAACCTCCACCACCTGCTACCGAAAAGAAACCACAGTGGAAACCAAAATTTCCATGTCTTATTTGTGGTGATGATCACTACACTCAAGACTATCCACATCGCGATGAAGTGGAAAAATGTTTTAAGGGAAATTCCCAACCCGACGTGATTACACAACCTTTTCCTCAGCAACAATCTATGGTTTCTCAAATCCCCTCTCTAGAGGGAAATTCCAACCACCCTTATAATGATGAAGCCTCAACGAGTTCTCACATTTATATGTTTAGTGGAATTGATTTAACAACTCTCTCTATGACTTACGACACACCAGTTAAACCTGACAAAGAAAAGGCCACTAACGATACTTTACCAGATCCATCACCATCCTCTGTTAGTCCTTCATCTATTAGTCCTCTATCTGGATCAATTCAGATAGATAAACCTACGTTCAACTCTATATTACTCCCTCTCAAAATAACTATTCATAAATCTACATTCAATCCTAGTTCACAAGCAGCCTAAAACTACAACATTGTTGAAGATTTGGCCCAAGCCCCATGTGCTATGTCTACAATAGAAGTTCTACAACACTGTCCCAGTCAACGTAGAACACTCTTGGATTCCATTGCCACTTTTGATCCTGATTCATCTAATAAAATTGCGTTTAACTTTGACAACTTTAAGTCATGACTCTCTCACCAACTCGCTTTTCAGATTGATGTTGCAGTTCATAATCAACACATTCATCGCACTATACTAGATGAGGGAGCTTCTACTTGTGTCATATCGTTATCCTGTTGGAAAGGGTTAAAATCACCTACACTTAACCAATATCCTACGATGTTACGAGCTTTCGACGAGCGAGGTTTTCATCCTCATGGACTCTTGCAATCCTTAGTCGTTGAGTTGGGTGGAAAAACTGTTTTTGTTGATGTCGAGGTAGTCGATGCTCCTCTCGATTACAACTTGCTACTTGGAAGAAGTTGGTTTTATGCTATTATTTTCATAGCCTCTTCGGTGTTTCGATGCGTACAATTTCCTCATCAAGGTAAAATTGTAACTATCGACCAATTACATTACAGTACACACAATTCTTGCACTCCCGCTACCAACAATATCCCTTTCTTGGGAGATCACAAGATAATGTATGAAAGCATTGGTGTAGGATTGTTGAAAGATTCTAGCCTTATGGGTACCTTCCCTGCACCACTTCCTCCCACCACACATCATATTGCCACAACCAATATGATTTTGAATTCAACTTATCAGTCTTTGTAATCATCTCATCCTTGGATCATATCTAGTCCTTTGGAGTTTGATGCACTAGGTGACACCATGACACTTAGTCCAGCCAAGGATTCCTACGTTACTATTCAATCAACCTCTCCCTCCTTGAATGACCAACATCTATTAGCACCCCACACTTATTCGATGCCATCTTGGTTGAATTCCTTATTGTCTACATTTGACTACTTTTCCCAATTTTTTCCTTCCGACGAATCTATTATGGAAATGCTTAGCATTGACGAAGTGCCTTGGTATGATAACCATCATCGATATTATTTTCTTCCACCTCTCGAAGAAATATAGGAATATATACACTCTATATCCCCCCCCCCCTCGATGTTTTCGAATTTCCACAATCTCCTATACTTACCCAGGATACTATTTCTGAGGGGAATTTAGGCAGCATCTCTTCTACGGTTGTTAATGATATTTTGATCAAAGAGGGTGTCGTGGAAAATATTAATCTCAGTGCTAATTGTTCTCTCAAGGAGGTGGTTTCCTTATTCAAATAATTTTGTGATTTCTTCACTTGCAGCTATGAGGAAATGTCTGGGATCGAACCATCGATCGTTGTGCATGAAATTAAAACTTACCCAGGTGTTAAACCTGTTTGACAAAAACTCTGCCCGGTTCATCCTAAGAAAACCATGGCTATTAAGAAAGAATTTGAGAAATTATTGAAATTTGGCTTCATCTATCTTGTCCCCTTGACATAATGGGTTTCTAATATTGTTCCAGTCACTAAAAACCAAGGGACCATTCGTGTCTGCATTGATTATAGGGATCTCAATAAGGATTGTCCGAAAGAAATTTACCCTATTCCCTTCATCGACCAGATCATTGATAATTGTGCTATTAGCATGATTTTATATTTCATGGATGGATTCTCAGGGTACAACTGGATTGGCATTTTACCTGTTGATCAGCACAAGACATCCTTCATCTTCTCATGGGGAAATTTGGCCTATTGGAAACTTCCTTTTGGTCTTAAAAATGCTGGTGCTACCTTCCAGAGGGCCATGTCATATGCTTTCCATGATATCAAACATATTGCAGAACCTTACCTCAATGATTTACCTACCCATTCATCCAATCGACCCGACCATATCGGTCATCTGTAGGCTATTTTTCTTTGATGTTGGTTCTACCGTATTTCTTTGAACCCACAAAAGTGTATATTTTCTATTGAAACAGGTCGACTCCTTGGTTTTGTTGTCTACAAAGATAGGATTCGAGTGGATCCCTTAAAGATTAAAGTTATTCTTGCTTTACCTCCACCTAATAATTTGACACAACTCCAAAGTTTGCAAGGGTAAGCGAACTTTCTTTGTCGTTTCATTTGTAACTACGCTAATATTACCAAAGGATTTATGCGATTGTTGTAGAAAGACACTCCTTTCATTTGGGAAGACACTGATCAATGATCCTTTTATGCTTTAAAGAATGCATTAACCCATACGCCTTTGTTACATCCTCTGAATTATACGCAGAATTACATCCTTTACTTAGCAGCCTCTACTTCCACTATCGCTATGGTGTTAGTTCAAGAGGAACCTAATGGTGATGAACATGTGATATATTATTTGAGAAAAATTCTATCTGGTCCAGAGCTCTGATATTCACATCTTGAGAAGTTGGCTTTGGCAGCTTTCATCGCTGTATAGATATTTCGCCATTACATCTTGCTATGCACCACAAAATTTATCGTGGACTCAAACCCCATGTATCATATTTTGACACGTCAAGTTATTGGGGGTAAATATTCCAAATGGATCGTCATCCTTCAGGAATTCAATCTTGAATCTTCTAAGTCCAAAGACAAAAAATCCTTGGTGTTTGCGGAACTCATCTGCAGCCTTCCCCATGCTGATGAAGATAATGATCCTAGAGATTCTCTCCCCGATGAAACTCTATTCCTCATTAGCACGTTCGATCCTTGGTATGGATATATCCTCTTATATCTTTAAACCCAACGTTTTCAGCCCAATATCTCATGTGAAGAACGTCGTTGTATTTGTCATGATTCTCAACATTACCTTATCATCAGTGACACTTTATATCATCATGGTATCGAGGATATCCTATGACGTTGTTTGATGCATGAAGAGGATGAATGTGTTCTTAATGACTATCACCTTGGAGCATGTGGCAGTAACCTTTTTGGGATGCCTATAGCTCAAATGTTTTTACGTGCCAGTTAATTTGGCCCTCCATCTTCAAAGATTGTATCGAGGATGTCAAAAAGTGCCCACCCTACCCAGTTTTTCATAAAAAGGCACACACCCACCCCACTCTGCTACATACTATTGTCACCATCGACCCCTTTGCAAAATGGGTCATTGATTTCATGAAGTGTAAGACAACCTCAGCTGAGGGGCACGGTCATATCATCGTCATCATTGATTACTTCACAAAATGGATTGAGGTTATCCCTAACTTTCTAAATGATGGTCATACTGCGGCTCTTTTCATATTGAACCACATCATCACTTGCTTTGGTGTTCCACAAGCCATTGTCACTGATCATGGTTCACACTTTCAAAACCAGATGATGAGTGAGTTGCATGCCAAGTTGGGTTTTGGCCATGAGAACTCATCCCCTTACTATCGTCAAGAAAATGGACAAGTTGAAGCGATAAACAAGGTCCTTAAAACCATGATTCAATGTATGGTAGGGGAAAGCAAGACATCTTTGCATCTATAACTTTTATCTGCTCTTTGGGCTCACCGTACCTCAGTGAAAACTATTACTGGATTCACTCCTTTCCAGTTAGTATATGGAATAGAATCCGTATTACCAATTGAGTGTGAAATTCCCTCGTTGAAACTCAAAGTAGAAATATTGCCCCATACTTTTGTTGAAGAAGAACGTTTCCTATATCTGACTAGGTTGGATGAAACACGCCGCGATGTTTCTCTTGCTAACGAGATGTATCATAAGTGAATGAAGAGTTAATATGACAAATCCATCCACCCTCGTACTTTTGCAGAAGGAGACCTAGTCCTCATTTACGACCAGGCTCATGATAAGTTAGGGACAGGTAAGTTAGAAATTTTGTGGCATCGTCCTTACATCGTGAAATGTGTTTTACATAGAGTCACCTACGAGCTAGTTGACTATGATGAAATCTCCCTGGGTGAGCCCCGAAATGGTCTTTACCTGAAGAAGTACTATGCATAGAACATCTAGCATGCGTGCTTTGTACACTATTGTATTTTAGTTTTGGTGTGTCTTTTTCTCTTGCGTGCACGATTTTTGTCTTATCCACTTATACTTTGTCTTTTGATTGCGTGCATAGATGACATCTTCCTTTCCTATCTTTGTCGGGTTTGCAGATGACGCTAGTTGACACACCAAGAATATTGCTTCTGCATATTGGGTCATTTACCATTGTGATGAGTTGGTGAGTTCAAGAGGTATTTTATTAGGATAAGCAACTAACAACATGGTAGAATATCATGTTCTCATCGGACTTTTAACCAAAGCTTTCTCCCTAGGTATATCTTGCATGATTATTAACCTAGACTCTCAACTCGTGGTTTGTCAACTTAATCGAATCTACACCATTCGCAATCCTATCCTATTGTGTCTCCACCTATGCATTCGTCATCTTGAAATAATGTTTGATTTTATCGAATACAAACACATACCAAGAGGACTCAATACAACTTCAGATTCGTCAGCCAATTATATCATGGATCTTTATCTCGCACATAAATGAGGTTTCATAAAAGAAATAAATCATACATCACGTGTAAATTAAATGCATCACATAAAAGACATTATTATTTGCAAACATCATTTGGCACTAAAAAAACTTATATATGTATATATATACTACGTAATAGAAAGTGTTTGGTTACAACAAAAAAGATACATAGAAGTGAAAAATTTTGGGTCCTCATGCCCATAACATCGTTATTCAGACTATAAAAACATCAGGAAGGTCCTAATCCTCCCGCATCATGTCGTGCTCTGAGTAGAACACTATTGCACAGGATACTTGTCTCAGTAAGGATTTCATACCCTCGAGGATTCCCACTATATGTCTCTGTAGATGCAAAGGTACATCCCACCTCCTAAGAGGAGGGACACCCATTGTAAGACCAAGAAGGTTTCTCTCAACCTCGCAGAGACCCCCTGCCACTACCTCATGATCTACTACTGTTTGAGCATCTCCACAATGCCTTAGTGCTAGTATCTCTACTGGACATGTTGATCCCCTATTTTCATGATGAAATGATACGTCTGTTAAAAACTCTTTTAGGTACCCCAACAAAAAATATATATATAATTTAAAATCAAAAAACACTTGACAAGATTGTTTTGGTTTCCCACTTGACACATCCCAGTCCATTCCATCTGGAAGAACCAGGTCCATGCTACCCCAAAAATCCACTCCGTCGTATGGGAATTCCTCTATGATGATCAATTGGCGTCTCAACCAAGTGAAGAAGTCAATTATAAATATGAACTCTGACTCTGTCCCTAGCCTCAGAGACATACTAGTCCATTTCTCCATACGTGGCTCACCCACCGGTCATATTGATAGTGCAATTTGTGGTTTCATCTGAGGAATACTCTCTAATAATAATGAAACTAGAAATGAACCATATCCAAACAGATTTTGTTTCCCCATCCTGCATCTCGAAATCTTCTCCTTCACATTTTGAAGGAATCCTGCACTCCAGTTAAATACAGTTGGATCCATACACTATAATGCATAAGCCACTTGTGATCTCGAATCCAAGTGTGAGCTGGTACTACCTACTAAATTCGTGATGGTGAATAAAATAGATTGAAGAGGTAGATCCCTAACATCTTTTATTGCAATCCTACCTCCCACCAATCTCAATCCTGGAATACAATGATTTGCCAGATATTCTTCTATAGGCACTAGAAGTGCCCTCTGTCCAGATAAGATAACTGGGTCCCCTCTCTTTGAGAGTCTAGTCAATAAATAAACATCCTCTAACTCAATGGTGAGCAGTTGTCTCCCAATTTGGAACCCCTGTTCTGCAGTGTTCCACAACCCGATCATGTACTCGAGGAGGAGAACTTCCTTTTTCATCTTCTGCATCTTAAAGAACTTGAGGATACAATAATTATTCAATGCGGCCCTTGATTGGGGACTTTGCAAATAATCCACATCATTGAGCTCATGCTCATGCTCCTTCCACTCGATCATGTCTTTTTCCAAGTATAACCTGCAACCATCGTCAACAAAAGACCATTAGTCATGCCATATTAACATTTTTTTGGGTAATTCAAAATTTAAAAATTGCTTTAATTTTGTTTTTCATGCCAGTGGCCCCTTAAGCCTTTTATTAGAGTGCTAGTGCACCCCCAATGGGCTTACCAGAGTGTTAAATCTCCAATTAGCACTCCCCCTAGCTTGTTAGAGGAGCGTCGAGCCTTTTTTGGAATTTCTTATGCATTTTTGCAGCGCCCCCTTTATCCTTTGAATAGAGCGCTAGCGCACTCTCAACAAGATTAGTAGAGCACTGAACAAATCGAATAGTGCTCCCCCTAGCCCTTTGGGGGAGCGCTAAGCCTCTTCGGCACTTAGAGACTCCCAGGGCATCATTTTTAAAGCAAAAAATTACCTAACAAATGAATTGTAAACCATGCAAAATGTTTGGAAGAAGAAGAGGACCAACCTAATCCAGATGGAGAAAGAAATGGATGACCGTAGCTCCAGCACCGATGAGTCCAAGAATCTCCCTCCAAATCCAATTTCTCCACTACTAAAAGTCTTGGCACAAATGAATTGGTAAAAGACATTTTTTACCATATATTACTATTATAAATTTCATTTTTGCTAAAACCATAGTTATTTTGGGTTTTTGAAAATCATTTTGGAGGTATTATTAACACCCTGGTATGCAGTTTTATCATTATTGGTAGGTTTCAGAGAATTTTTGTTCGATTGTTATCTTGTCACATTAACGAGCACGGTCTTAGTTCATTCTCACGCTCGAAAAAACACGAGAACACACCAAGTACACTTTTATCTCTTTTTTGGACTCGCATGGATACAAAAAAAAGGAACACCCTAGAGTTGTCTTTAATCTCTTTTCAGACTCTCTAAACATGAAAAGAATGTCGAGTGATATTTCTTCCTTTCCCACTCATTAAAAGGTTTGAAAGGGTGTCTTTCGAGTGATAATTTATCTCTTTTCCGGCCTCGCGAGACTAACATTATGAAAAAGGACAACACTAGAGTCATCTTTAAGTTCTTTTCAGACTCTCTAAACATGAAAAATCATCGAATTTACCTTCTCTGGACTCGTTAAAAAATATACATTGAAGGGCCCATACGGGACCGAACCCTTACTTCTTCCATTTCATTAAACAAAGGAAGAGGGACTTACCGAAGGTGATTTATATCGATCATTTTTTACCCTCCTCGATCTCGTTAAATTAAAAAGAGGTACTTGTCTATTTGGATGGGGGAAAATTTTGAAGGAAGTAGGCTAAGAAGTTTTTGAAAACATCACAAGACACTCTTACGGTCGCCCTTGAACACAACACTTTGTCTTTGCATACATTTTAATCTGCTAAACCTCTACACTAAACCAATCCTTTGAGTTTCTTTACTCCTTTGGGTCACCCGACAAAAGTCACAGTATCCACGACATTATCATGTTTTGGTCCATGTCCTGTTTCTGTTGTTGTGCCTCAGTGTTCAAGGGAAGTATCTTCCTCGAGAGTCAACCATAAAAAATTTCCTATTTCAATACTCGTGTCAGCCCATGTTCATTTGATTCACCAATTTACATCTCTGTGTCAGTTTCATGTCATTGATGGGGGATACATCAAGGCTCTCTTGTGATGATTTTTTTCATGTCGACTTCAATGCATTATCCAAGAATTAAACTTAGAAACCAATTAATACCTTTGGACATGCATTCCTCAATGGCAGGCCTCCTCTCTTCTGATAGTAGGTTTACATCATTGAAATCTGATCATATGATTCCACGGATGTTTGACTTCATCACATCTATTCACATTCACTAGAATGTACTAGGGTACCTTGGGAATCATTGACATCAATGATGATTTCTCTCGCACTTGTTAATGGTTTATCTCAATGACCGGTAATCAAGTGTTTTCTTCCATGTTCGACATCAGGACATCTATTCACATGGTTAGACTCATACTGCATCAGGATCAGTAAGAATACCTTGGGTTGAGTGATCACTCTGATATGTACTTTTCCCAGGTTGTGACAGAGTTTATCTTGAATGTTGACACATACATTATCACATAGATCCAGTTTTTATTGGTTCATGGCTATGTCTTGGTGTCTCATAGATCTAGTGTGTATTTTTTGTGGCTACGATTAGCTCATGTCATGGAAGTATAGATCCACATTGTATCTTTGGTGGCTATACCTTTTTGTTAATACAATTATGGATCCGCAGTGTATTTTATGGCGGCCATACCTTGCAAGTCTTTACCACCTAAGCATAGGTATGTCTGCCTTGGGTTTGAAATGTATCATAACATTTTTCTTATGGTTGTATGCAACTTCTACCAAGTTCCATGAGTCCATACCCTTGCTCAAAAAAGTCTACAAAGTACTTCAGTCATCAGTTTCCGTCTTCTAACTTCGCACTTTAGGGGGCAATCTGTTAAACATCAAAATTAATCACTTCAATGATGACCTATTACCATCATTACAAGTGTTGCAAGTGTCTCATTTTGGCCGCAAGTGTCACAATTGTCACAAACATCATATTTTCATATTGCCTATGGCGTGTCTTGAATGACATCACAAGGAACACTTGAAGACATCCTTAGAGACTGGTTAAAGAAGGAGAAATCATTTGACAAAAAGTACAAAGCATTTTCCTTGAGAAAGACCACTTAAAAATGAATTTTGAAGGGAAGTGCTCCCCTACCCACTAATAGGGAGTGCTAGTGCTCCTTTCCCTCCTTTGGGGGAGCGTTGTAGCACTCTATGTACCATTCTGGGGGAGCGTTGTGTTGTTGAGAAAATCAAGGGAAGATCCCCCTTATATCTGAAGTTAGTTTGATTTGAATTTGAGGTCAAAGTTGGATCTTAGGGAGGATCCACAACTGATGGAGAAAGATCCTCAACCTATCCCAAGAATCTCTAAGGTGGTTAGGCCTCTCCAAGCCTATATAAGGAGGCCTCCTCATGGTGAAAGAGGGGAACATTGAAGGCATCAAACTTATGATGTCGTAAGGGAGATAATCACTGAAGCATAGTCATTTTGTTTGTGGATAATTTAAGCAAGGGGTTGGAAAAGGAGAGTTGGAAGAGGTTGTTGCAGCTTCATTAAAGGTATATAAGTATCTCTATTGAGTTCTCATTAATACATGTGCTTATCCTATTTCCTTCAAGATTGTGTATACCTACATGAACTAGTCTTTAATGGATATATCTAGTTTCAAACTAATCATGGTAGAATAGGAAGCATGTTTCATATTTGATTGGATTACAGGACTTGTTGAAGAGCTTGGGGATGAGAGCTCAACTTGGATTGGGCAAGGACAAACATCATTAAAAAGGTTCATATCTTCTTCCTTTTCTCTATAGATTATCTTAGCTAGGTTTAAATGGATGTCAGTGATCAAAGTTAGCACCTTTCTATCTTGGTCTTAAGAGTCTAAGGTCTAAGAGGAGATTCACCTGTCTGTAGGGGGATTTAATTGTAACACTATGTAATGAAATTCTACCTCTTCATATTCTTCTTTGGATCCTTCTTCATCAGATTTTTATATTTCCATGAATAGTACCCTTTTTTTATCACTATCATTGACTTCATCTTCGTCTGATGAGGAACTATATTCCTTGGTGCAAAGGATTTTCTTGAAAAACTTCTTTTTATTTCTTCTACCCTTTTGAAATTGCTTTTTCTTTTCAGGGTCATCTTCTTCTTCATTTATTTTATTTATTTTATAAGGACATTTATTAGAAAAATGGCCAACACCATCACAATTAAAACAAATCAATGGAAGCTTACCTTTTTATTTACCGATTCCAGTTTTCAACCTTCTGACGAAGTTAGCCACCTCTTCATATTCCTTTGAATCATTGTTGTAGCTACAATCTAAATTTTCCATATGTTTTTCTTTCTTATTTATATTCTTTGACTCCTTGAATGTTTCTTCCTTCATGAATGGATTGTTTTTTTATGTTCTCATTTCGTAAGTTGTGAGTATCCTGTGCCACTCATCCATGTTCAAGGTGTCTATATATTCTCTTTCTTCCAGGGGTGAAATCTTCGAATCATATCTCATAGGTAGATACCTCAGTACATTTTGAACAATGATTATTTCCTTCCTTTCTTCTCCCAAACCCTTGATAGCATTGTCTGTCTCATCAACTTGTATAAAGTAGGAGGCAATGCTTTCATCTTCCTTCATCTTCAGTTGTTTGAACTTGACTCTAAAAGTTCAAATTTTGGCTCCTTCAAATTTGGCATCTCCTTCATAAACATTCTTTAGTTTGTCCCAGATTTATTTTTCGGATTCATAATGCACAAGTTTGGTGTATATTGATTCAGTGAAACCGTTCATGATAGCAATTTTAGCTCTAGAATCATTTGCTTCAAGTTTCTTTCCATCCTTATCTGTCGAGGGAGTGTTTGGTGCTTTGTATCCATCTACTATTGCTCGTCAAATATCGAATCCTTGTGCTTGTACATATGTTTTCATTCATCCGCTCCAAAAACCATAGTTCTGACCATCAAACTGTGGTACCCCAATCCTAGTGTATTCCATGATATCCTTCCAGTGGTTAGAATTCTTTTTGAAGGACCTACTCCGATACCAATTGTTGGATTACTGAGAGGGGGGTGAATCAGTAATGATACATTATAGTTCTTTTAACCACAATTTATTCTTCAACAATATTCACCAGTTTATCATTATCATTCAATAAATCATCAGTAATATAATCATAAAAAACATCATATCACAATAGATACACAATACACTAGAATTTATGTGGAAACCCAAATGGGAGAAAACCATAGAATGGTTTTCTTATATATCAAAAGAATACATTCATTGGAAGCTACGACTCCCTGAATTATTTGGATCCAACCAAAAGGAGGATACAACCACCTATCCTTTCCCCATCCAACCACTCTGTAATATAAATGTAGACCAATTGTCACTATCACAAACTATTCCATTGTCACTCCCACTGTCACTATCACTCTATCTCTGTCACTGCCACTCTGTCATTTTCATTGTCATTGTCTCATCAACCTGTATCTACTCATCAATGAGATAACACCTATACCATACCATGAAACACATGTATACCAACATGCACCAATCATGAACCAAAGATACATCAATAAATAATAGTGAATCATGAACTAGAGTATCAACCATGTGTAACATATACCATAAACTTTATGCATATATGTACTATATCATCAATGAAGTATCTCAAAGAACCAATGCATGTCCCTCATGTATATTCCACTATACAACATGAATATGTCTCAACCATGTATAATCAACTCAAAGATATGAACTATAAGAACCATGTCATACAATGAACCATATATATAAGAGTGCTCCTCACTCAACCAAGCAACCAAGATATATCATATCCAAGTACCAAACCAACCTTACCAAGTATGCCTCAAGCATACACCATTTCATGACCAAAAGTAACCATCAAAATAAGTATACAACCATACCAATGCCTCTGTAGCTGACCTAAAACTTTGAGATGTTGACCTGTAGACTTCCTTCAGACCTTTAGGGATGTGGTACCAACATCTACTCAAACCTTCATTCGATTTTCACAAATATGCAAATTTCTCTTCTACAACCCGTGGATATCACACTTTCCTCCACTACATCCCACGTAGATATGTGCCCTACTAACCTGCAACTCGCAGATATCTTATAAAATAGGTTTTTCTACAACCCCAAGACTTTCACCTTCGACCCTCCTTTACTACCTTACAAAAATGTCATCACAACCTTAGAAAATTATCACTAGTTCACAAGATAGATAATCAATGAATGAGTGTGTGAGTGTACTTGTGAATGACTCCTTGAGGTGTATATATACTTGTGATAGGTAACTCCTCTCCTTAATTTAGGGCTTCTAGCGTTTTCCTTTTACAACAAATTTACCCCTATGACCAAGACGTATAACAAACTATGGGCTTCGTTTCCACTCTTCAAGGCTTCCAACTTTACAAGGCCATATCTCCCAAACCGTGAGGAACCACGTGGTGTTTTTCATATCACCAAAAATGGCACGATGAATATTATCCATCTATGAGGGTATTTCCTACATTCACACTATCATTTCTATCCAAATGATTCAT
>ML814985.1:161143-175371 GCA_009831015.1 Picea engelmannii | reverse complement strand
GCTCTTTTCATATTGAACCACATCATCACTTGCTTTGGTGTTCCACAAGCCATTGTCACTGATCATGGTTCACACTTTCAAAACCAGATGATGAGTGAGTTGCATGCCAAGTTGGGTTTTGGCCATGAGAACTCATCCCCTTACTATCGTCAAGAAAATGGACAAGTTGAAGCGATAAACAAGGTCCTTAAAACCATGATTCAATGTATGGTAGGGGAAAGCAAGACATCTTTGCATCTATAACTTTTATCTGCTCTTTGGGCTCACCGTACCTCAGTGAAAACTATTACTGGATTCACTCCTTTCCAGTTAGTATATGGAATAGAATCCGTATTACCAATTGAGTGTGAAATTCCCTCGTTGAAACTCAAAGTAGAAATATTGCCCCATACTTTTGTTGAAGAAGAACGTTTCCTATATCTGACTAGGTTGGATGAAACACGCCGCGATGTTTCTCTTGCTAACGAGATGTATCATAAGTGAATGAAGAGTTAATATGACAAATCCATCCACCCTCGTACTTTTGCAGAAGGAGACCTAGTCCTCATTTACGACCAGGCTCATGATAAGTTAGGGACAGGTAAGTTAGAAATTTTGTGGCATCGTCCTTACATCGTGAAATGTGTTTTACATAGAGTCACCTACGAGCTAGTTGACTATGATGAAATCTCCCTGGGTGAGCCCCGAAATGGTCTTTACCTGAAGAAGTACTATGCATAGAACATCTAGCATGCGTGCTTTGTACACTATTGTATTTTAGTTTTGGTGTGTCTTTTTCTCTTGCGTGCACGATTTTTGTCTTATCCACTTATACTTTGTCTTTTGATTGCGTGCATAGATGACATCTTCCTTTCCTATCTTTGTCGGGTTTGCAGATGACGCTAGTTGACACACCAAGAATATTGCTTCTGCATATTGGGTCATTTACCATTGTGATGAGTTGGTGAGTTCAAGAGGTATTTTATTAGGATAAGCAACTAACAACATGGTAGAATATCATGTTCTCATCGGACTTTTAACCAAAGCTTTCTCCCTAGGTATATCTTGCATGATTATTAACCTAGACTCTCAACTCGTGGTTTGTCAACTTAATCGAATCTACACCATTCGCAATCCTATCCTATTGTGTCTCCACCTATGCATTCGTCATCTTGAAATAATGTTTGATTTTATCGAATACAAACACATACCAAGAGGACTCAATACAACTTCAGATTCGTCAGCCAATTATATCATGGATCTTTATCTCGCACATAAATGAGGTTTCATAAAAGAAATAAATCATACATCACGTGTAAATTAAATGCATCACATAAAAGACATTATTATTTGCAAACATCATTTGGCACTAAAAAAACTTATATATGTATATATATACTACGTAATAGAAAGTGTTTGGTTACAACAAAAAAGATACATAGAAGTGAAAAATTTTGGGTCCTCATGCCCATAACATCGTTATTCAGACTATAAAAACATCAGGAAGGTCCTAATCCTCCCGCATCATGTCGTGCTCTGAGTAGAACACTATTGCACAGGATACTTGTCTCAGTAAGGATTTCATACCCTCGAGGATTCCCACTATATGTCTCTGTAGATGCAAAGGTACATCCCACCTCCTAAGAGGAGGGACACCCATTGTAAGACCAAGAAGGTTTCTCTCAACCTCGCAGAGACCCCCTGCCACTACCTCATGATCTACTACTGTTTGAGCATCTCCACAATGCCTTAGTGCTAGTATCTCTACTGGACATGTTGATCCCCTATTTTCATGATGAAATGATACGTCTGTTAAAAACTCTTTTAGGTACCCCAACAAAAAATATATATATAATTTAAAATCAAAAAACACTTGACAAGATTGTTTTGGTTTCCCACTTGACACATCCCAGTCCATTCCATCTGGAAGAACCAGGTCCATGCTACCCCAAAAATCCACTCCGTCGTATGGGAATTCCTCTATGATGATCAATTGGCGTCTCAACCAAGTGAAGAAGTCAATTATAAATATGAACTCTGACTCTGTCCCTAGCCTCAGAGACATACTAGTCCATTTCTCCATACGTGGCTCACCCACCGGTCATATTGATAGTGCAATTTGTGGTTTCATCTGAGGAATACTCTCTAATAATAATGAAACTAGAAATGAACCATATCCAAACAGATTTTGTTTCCCCATCCTGCATCTCGAAATCTTCTCCTTCACATTTTGAAGGAATCCTGCACTCCAGTTAAATACAGTTGGATCCATACACTATAATGCATAAGCCACTTGTGATCTCGAATCCAAGTGTGAGCTGGTACTACCTACTAAATTCGTGATGGTGAATAAAATAGATTGAAGAGGTAGATCCCTAACATCTTTTATTGCAATCCTACCTCCCACCAATCTCAATCCTGGAATACAATGATTTGCCAGATATTCTTCTATAGGCACTAGAAGTGCCCTCTGTCCAGATAAGATAACTGGGTCCCCTCTCTTTGAGAGTCTAGTCAATAAATAAACATCCTCTAACTCAATGGTGAGCAGTTGTCTCCCAATTTGGAACCCCTGTTCTGCAGTGTTCCACAACCCGATCATGTACTCGAGGAGGAGAACTTCCTTTTTCATCTTCTGCATCTTAAAGAACTTGAGGATACAATAATTATTCAATGCGGCCCTTGATTGGGGACTTTGCAAATAATCCACATCATTGAGCTCATGCTCATGCTCCTTCCACTCGATCATGTCTTTTTCCAAGTATAACCTGCAACCATCGTCAACAAAAGACCATTAGTCATGCCATATTAACATTTTTTTGGGTAATTCAAAATTTAAAAATTGCTTTAATTTTGTTTTTCATGCCAGTGGCCCCTTAAGCCTTTTATTAGAGTGCTAGTGCACCCCCAATGGGCTTACCAGAGTGTTAAATCTCCAATTAGCACTCCCCCTAGCTTGTTAGAGGAGCGTCGAGCCTTTTTTGGAATTTCTTATGCATTTTTGCAGCGCCCCCTTTATCCTTTGAATAGAGCGCTAGCGCACTCTCAACAAGATTAGTAGAGCACTGAACAAATCGAATAGTGCTCCCCCTAGCCCTTTGGGGGAGCGCTAAGCCTCTTCGGCACTTAGAGACTCCCAGGGCATCATTTTTAAAGCAAAAAATTACCTAACAAATGAATTGTAAACCATGCAAAATGTTTGGAAGAAGAAGAGGACCAACCTAATCCAGATGGAGAAAGAAATGGATGACCGTAGCTCCAGCACCGATGAGTCCAAGAATCTCCCTCCAAATCCAATTTCTCCACTACTAAAAGTCTTGGCACAAATGAATTGGTAAAAGACATTTTTTACCATATATTACTATTATAAATTTCATTTTTGCTAAAACCATAGTTATTTTGGGTTTTTGAAAATCATTTTGGAGGTATTATTAACACCCTGGTATGCAGTTTTATCATTATTGGTAGGTTTCAGAGAATTTTTGTTCGATTGTTATCTTGTCACATTAACGAGCACGGTCTTAGTTCATTCTCACGCTCGAAAAAACACGAGAACACACCAAGTACACTTTTATCTCTTTTTTGGACTCGCATGGATACAAAAAAAAGGAACACCCTAGAGTTGTCTTTAATCTCTTTTCAGACTCTCTAAACATGAAAAGAATGTCGAGTGATATTTCTTCCTTTCCCACTCATTAAAAGGTTTGAAAGGGTGTCTTTCGAGTGATAATTTATCTCTTTTCCGGCCTCGCGAGACTAACATTATGAAAAAGGACAACACTAGAGTCATCTTTAAGTTCTTTTCAGACTCTCTAAACATGAAAAATCATCGAATTTACCTTCTCTGGACTCGTTAAAAAATATACATTGAAGGGCCCATACGGGACCGAACCCTTACTTCTTCCATTTCATTAAACAAAGGAAGAGGGACTTACCGAAGGTGATTTATATCGATCATTTTTTACCCTCCTCGATCTCGTTAAATTAAAAAGAGGTACTTGTCTATTTGGATGGGGGAAAATTTTGAAGGAAGTAGGCTAAGAAGTTTTTGAAAACATCACAAGACACTCTTACGGTCGCCCTTGAACACAACACTTTGTCTTTGCATACATTTTAATCTGCTAAACCTCTACACTAAACCAATCCTTTGAGTTTCTTTACTCCTTTGGGTCACCCGACAAAAGTCACAGTATCCACGACATTATCATGTTTTGGTCCATGTCCTGTTTCTGTTGTTGTGCCTCAGTGTTCAAGGGAAGTATCTTCCTCGAGAGTCAACCATAAAAAATTTCCTATTTCAATACTCGTGTCAGCCCATGTTCATTTGATTCACCAATTTACATCTCTGTGTCAGTTTCATGTCATTGATGGGGGATACATCAAGGCTCTCTTGTGATGATTTTTTTCATGTCGACTTCAATGCATTATCCAAGAATTAAACTTAGAAACCAATTAATACCTTTGGACATGCATTCCTCAATGGCAGGCCTCCTCTCTTCTGATAGTAGGTTTACATCATTGAAATCTGATCATATGATTCCACGGATGTTTGACTTCATCACATCTATTCACATTCACTAGAATGTACTAGGGTACCTTGGGAATCATTGACATCAATGATGATTTCTCTCGCACTTGTTAATGGTTTATCTCAATGACCGGTAATCAAGTGTTTTCTTCCATGTTCGACATCAGGACATCTATTCACATGGTTAGACTCATACTGCATCAGGATCAGTAAGAATACCTTGGGTTGAGTGATCACTCTGATATGTACTTTTCCCAGGTTGTGACAGAGTTTATCTTGAATGTTGACACATACATTATCACATAGATCCAGTTTTTATTGGTTCATGGCTATGTCTTGGTGTCTCATAGATCTAGTGTGTATTTTTTGTGGCTACGATTAGCTCATGTCATGGAAGTATAGATCCACATTGTATCTTTGGTGGCTATACCTTTTTGTTAATACAATTATGGATCCGCAGTGTATTTTATGGCGGCCATACCTTGCAAGTCTTTACCACCTAAGCATAGGTATGTCTGCCTTGGGTTTGAAATGTATCATAACATTTTTCTTATGGTTGTATGCAACTTCTACCAAGTTCCATGAGTCCATACCCTTGCTCAAAAAAGTCTACAAAGTACTTCAGTCATCAGTTTCCGTCTTCTAACTTCGCACTTTAGGGGGCAATCTGTTAAACATCAAAATTAATCACTTCAATGATGACCTATTACCATCATTACAAGTGTTGCAAGTGTCTCATTTTGGCCGCAAGTGTCACAATTGTCACAAACATCATATTTTCATATTGCCTATGGCGTGTCTTGAATGACATCACAAGGAACACTTGAAGACATCCTTAGAGACTGGTTAAAGAAGGAGAAATCATTTGACAAAAAGTACAAAGCATTTTCCTTGAGAAAGACCACTTAAAAATGAATTTTGAAGGGAAGTGCTCCCCTACCCACTAATAGGGAGTGCTAGTGCTCCTTTCCCTCCTTTGGGGGAGCGTTGTAGCACTCTATGTACCATTCTGGGGGAGCGTTGTGTTGTTGAGAAAATCAAGGGAAGATCCCCCTTATATCTGAAGTTAGTTTGATTTGAATTTGAGGTCAAAGTTGGATCTTAGGGAGGATCCACAACTGATGGAGAAAGATCCTCAACCTATCCCAAGAATCTCTAAGGTGGTTAGGCCTCTCCAAGCCTATATAAGGAGGCCTCCTCATGGTGAAAGAGGGGAACATTGAAGGCATCAAACTTATGATGTCGTAAGGGAGATAATCACTGAAGCATAGTCATTTTGTTTGTGGATAATTTAAGCAAGGGGTTGGAAAAGGAGAGTTGGAAGAGGTTGTTGCAGCTTCATTAAAGGTATATAAGTATCTCTATTGAGTTCTCATTAATACATGTGCTTATCCTATTTCCTTCAAGATTGTGTATACCTACATGAACTAGTCTTTAATGGATATATCTAGTTTCAAACTAATCATGGTAGAATAGGAAGCATGTTTCATATTTGATTGGATTACAGGACTTGTTGAAGAGCTTGGGGATGAGAGCTCAACTTGGATTGGGCAAGGACAAACATCATTAAAAAGGTTCATATCTTCTTCCTTTTCTCTATAGATTATCTTAGCTAGGTTTAAATGGATGTCAGTGATCAAAGTTAGCACCTTTCTATCTTGGTCTTAAGAGTCTAAGGTCTAAGAGGAGATTCACCTGTCTGTAGGGGGATTTAATTGTAACACTATGTAATGAAATTCTACCTCTTCATATTCTTCTTTGGATCCTTCTTCATCAGATTTTTATATTTCCATGAATAGTACCCTTTTTTTATCACTATCATTGACTTCATCTTCGTCTGATGAGGAACTATATTCCTTGGTGCAAAGGATTTTCTTGAAAAACTTCTTTTTATTTCTTCTACCCTTTTGAAATTGCTTTTTCTTTTCAGGGTCATCTTCTTCTTCATTTATTTTATTTATTTTATAAGGACATTTATTAGAAAAATGGCCAACACCATCACAATTAAAACAAATCAATGGAAGCTTACCTTTTTATTTACCGATTCCAGTTTTCAACCTTCTGACGAAGTTAGCCACCTCTTCATATTCCTTTGAATCATTGTTGTAGCTACAATCTAAATTTTCCATATGTTTTTCTTTCTTATTTATATTCTTTGACTCCTTGAATGTTTCTTCCTTCATGAATGGATTGTTTTTTTATGTTCTCATTTCGTAAGTTGTGAGTATCCTGTGCCACTCATCCATGTTCAAGGTGTCTATATATTCTCTTTCTTCCAGGGGTGAAATCTTCGAATCATATCTCATAGGTAGATACCTCAGTACATTTTGAACAATGATTATTTCCTTCCTTTCTTCTCCCAAACCCTTGATAGCATTGTCTGTCTCATCAACTTGTATAAAGTAGGAGGCAATGCTTTCATCTTCCTTCATCTTCAGTTGTTTGAACTTGACTCTAAAAGTTCAAATTTTGGCTCCTTCAAATTTGGCATCTCCTTCATAAACATTCTTTAGTTTGTCCCAGATTTATTTTTCGGATTCATAATGCACAAGTTTGGTGTATATTGATTCAGTGAAACCGTTCATGATAGCAATTTTAGCTCTAGAATCATTTGCTTCAAGTTTCTTTCCATCCTTATCTGTCGAGGGAGTGTTTGGTGCTTTGTATCCATCTACTATTGCTCGTCAAATATCGAATCCTTGTGCTTGTACATATGTTTTCATTCATCCGCTCCAAAAACCATAGTTCTGACCATCAAACTGTGGTACCCCAATCCTAGTGTATTCCATGATATCCTTCCAGTGGTTAGAATTCTTTTTGAAGGACCTACTCCGATACCAATTGTTGGATTACTGAGAGGGGGGTGAATCAGTAATGATACATTATAGTTCTTTTAACCACAATTTATTCTTCAACAATATTCACCAGTTTATCATTATCATTCAATAAATCATCAGTAATATAATCATAAAAAACATCATATCACAATAGATACACAATACACTAGAATTTATGTGGAAACCCAAATGGGAGAAAACCATAGAATGGTTTTCTTATATATCAAAAGAATACATTCATTGGAAGCTACGACTCCCTGAATTATTTGGATCCAACCAAAAGGAGGATACAACCACCTATCCTTTCCCCATCCAACCACTCTGTAATATAAATGTAGACCAATTGTCACTATCACAAACTATTCCATTGTCACTCCCACTGTCACTATCACTCTATCTCTGTCACTGCCACTCTGTCATTTTCATTGTCATTGTCTCATCAACCTGTATCTACTCATCAATGAGATAACACCTATACCATACCATGAAACACATGTATACCAACATGCACCAATCATGAACCAAAGATACATCAATAAATAATAGTGAATCATGAACTAGAGTATCAACCATGTGTAACATATACCATAAACTTTATGCATATATGTACTATATCATCAATGAAGTATCTCAAAGAACCAATGCATGTCCCTCATGTATATTCCACTATACAACATGAATATGTCTCAACCATGTATAATCAACTCAAAGATATGAACTATAAGAACCATGTCATACAATGAACCATATATATAAGAGTGCTCCTCACTCAACCAAGCAACCAAGATATATCATATCCAAGTACCAAACCAACCTTACCAAGTATGCCTCAAGCATACACCATTTCATGACCAAAAGTAACCATCAAAATAAGTATACAACCATACCAATGCCTCTGTAGCTGACCTAAAACTTTGAGATGTTGACCTGTAGACTTCCTTCAGACCTTTAGGGATGTGGTACCAACATCTACTCAAACCTTCATTCGATTTTCACAAATATGCAAATTTCTCTTCTACAACCCGTGGATATCACACTTTCCTCCACTACATCCCACGTAGATATGTGCCCTACTAACCTGCAACTCGCAGATATCTTATAAAATAGGTTTTTCTACAACCCCAAGACTTTCACCTTCGACCCTCCTTTACTACCTTACAAAAATGTCATCACAACCTTAGAAAATTATCACTAGTTCACAAGATAGATAATCAATGAATGAGTGTGTGAGTGTACTTGTGAATGACTCCTTGAGGTGTATATATACTTGTGATAGGTAACTCCTCTCCTTAATTTAGGGCTTCTAGCGTTTTCCTTTTACAACAAATTTACCCCTATGACCAAGACGTATAACAAACTATGGGCTTCGTTTCCACTCTTCAAGGCTTCCAACTTTACAAGGCCATATCTCCCAAACCGTGAGGAACCACGTGGTGTTTTTCATATCACCAAAAATGGCACGATGAATATTATCCATCTATGAGGGTATTTCCTACATTCACACTATCATTTCTATCCAAATGATTCATTCATCTTTGGTTACCAAAACCACACCATCCAACACTCTCCTTTTGCTTGATGTTATGCATAGTCTTCATCTTATCTCCTCGGTGAGGAAAATATTTATATAGGTGATCTCTTTCACATCCTGGACACTTTATGGGTTGGTGTATTGGCCTCTTTTCCAAGGAATCTGTCATTTTATGATCACCTTGAGGTGGTTTCCCTTGTTGATGTGCTTGAGAACTATTCCTTATGAAAGATGGCTTGAATTATTTCTTCCTTTGATCCATGTTTCCTTTCTTTTTGTCATCCCAATCCATTTGGAAATTTGGCCTTCCTCTATTATGCTCATACAAATACTTGGCCTTTCTTATGGCTTCTTATAAATTATTGGGCTCATCAAACTGAACTTTATCCTTGTACAAGTATGGTAGTCCACTCAGGAACCTATAAATTTTGACCTTATCATCTCTAATTGATCAGAAAATACTTAGATGTCAAATCTTTGAACACACTTCAACATATAACCTAATTCATAATATTTATGATAGTCTTTGACGAATTTGCATAACACATGTGAATCCATTTACTTATCCAAAACTTCAAAATAATGATGAATAACTTGCAGAAAAATGAGAGATAACACAAAAGAAAATAAAATAACTAAGAAGACAAGATTTGATGACCGATTTCACCCCTCCTAGGATACATCTTCGGGTCCCTTTACAATAGTGATATCATTCTTCATTAATATCAAATGTCAAAAATTACAATGAAAAAGGACCTACAAATGCCAATTTTGAAATCACTCTTCAATTCTACTACTCAACCATAGAAATAGAGGTTACCATTGAATTCCTCTCGAAATTGTGAGAAAAATGAGTATAAACTCGACTATGTTATGAACAAGTTCTCAATGACCCTCTTTGGCATGAAAAATAATGCATTATGTCTCTCATACAAGGAAATTTGGACTAATACTTTCATAAACAACATCTTAGCACAAAACAAAAATCATCATCATTCTCCTCTCGAAAAAATAAGAAGAATGAGTATAAACATGACTATATTTCGACATAGGGATTAATGGCACACAAAAACATGCGACACCAAGATAATTGTACCTCTTGGCATTCATCCCAATGCACTATAATTTGTCATGTTTTACTTTTCACGTAATTACATGCACCGTCCCACCCTCGGGATCTGTTCCCAAGTTTGTATATCCTAGGTCGGCCAAAATTGTGGCCCAACCTTCACCCTGACGTAGGCATCAAATTAAATACCATTTAATCGGTTTTTTATAACAAGTATTACATGTGGTTTGTTGGTAGGATGGGTGTGTCAATTCATTTCCATATATTTGAAATATTCCTCTATATTCCCATGGAGTTCGAGGGTTCACTACCCACCAATCCAAACCCATTTTAGCATCCATAGGCCAACTTGGTCTTCTCAAAGGTGCCATGTGGCACCATTTGATTGGACCACATGAAAACCTATGATTTCCTGTTGTATACCCTACCACGTGGTGCTGTCATATTGGGCCACATACTATACGACATACCACATCATTGTTGGCTATACATGCCACTTGTTCACCACATCATCATATTGTATGCCACGTGTCACCCTCTTAGTGATGCCACATGAACTGTACGACTTTCTATGTCATCCATACAAATGGCACATGGCACTTTCCAATTGGATTTTGATTCATCCAAATATGGGCGACATGTGGCAACTCTTGGTGTTTCTTGTATTCATGCTAATGTCGTCTATCCATGTGTCACTCTCTAAGCTTGTCATATGGATGTTGACATCATCATTTCATGTCGATTGTAGGGAAGGATATGTGCCATCCTATAGTTTGTCCTTATCAGGTGTATGAATTCCACATGGAATCCTACCATACTACCATGCCATCTTGTTGATGTCACGCTGACATCATCTATACGGACTTCCATGTCATAATTTTTCCCTATTTTTGCCAAAAATTTGAAAGGCCATAAATTTCTCATAAGCCATCTGTTTGACGACATTCATGCATCGTTGGAAATATCTCGTCGAGGTCTATGTAATGTATTCATTTTCAATATCATTTGAGATGACCAATTTTTTAGCATTCTGGATCCTCTTGGATCACACCTTCCTACTAAAGAACTTTTGGTCCTCCAAAATTATGGATTATTCAGTAACTTAGTGATGATAACTCTTCCTCACTCTTCCACCTTGCTGAAATTCTCTTCATTTATTACTCAACAACTTAGTGATGATAAGGTTTCTTCACTCTTCCACCTTACTAAATTCACTTTAACTGGTTTCCATCTTGGACTTGATCATTTTGGATTTTTATCTTGGATACGGATTTGATATCCTTCTTTAACATTCAAAATCTCAAGGAAACCAATCTAGATCAGTGTACTTCTGATGGTTTCTCTAGAACATGGCTCTGACTTTGGCTCTTGGTAATGGTTCTAGCTCACAACTATTGGATCTGGTTACTAGTTATAGCTCTAGCTTTGGTTTCTAGCTCATTTGTTCCTTCATTACATAAGTTTTCTCACTAAATATCTGCTCGACAATATCCATATCTGAATCATGAACTCAACATTCACTCCCATCTCCTCTCTCTTGAAGATAGTCCATTTTTTAAATTATGAAGCCAAGTCGAATGCTAGTCTTTTCCTCACCCATTTGGCTTAATTGTTCTTGTACTACTTGATGTATTTGTAGGAGTATCTGAGTGAACTTATTGTTCATTTCCTCTCTCTTGCCCTGAAAGGAAAATCTAAACATTTTTTCCACAAACATATGTACCATTTGAATTGGTTTTGTAAAAGGCATACATCTAACATGAACATGGCATAACATCTTGGAGATGTTTATACATGACATACTTACTTCAGTATTCTACCTCCTATATTTACAAATAAGACTGTTTCCTTACCATCTCTAGGAAGACATTGCATAACCATTATGCTCTTTCCGCTCTTGATCTACATGCCAAATGCATCCATTCTTCCGTTCTTTCACCTTTGTACTTCAGAATAAAAATTTTATTACATAGACAATTCAATCCATATGCAGTTCATTAGCTGATAAAAATATAATATTACAACAATTGTCTACAATGTTGTCGAAAGGATTTTAGAAATCCCTACAAGATCCCTCTCACTCTCGAATTATCCAAGAGTGGCTAATAAATCCCTACAATATTCATCTCACTCTTGAAATTCTTTAAGGAGTGGCTAATAAAAACCCTTTATTACAACAACGAAAATAAAACTTAGAAGGTATTTACATATGCATATTAAATTTTCTATTTACAAATATACATGTTTACAAACTATTTTTCCAAAATGGAATATTATCTTGATACCTATCCAGGGATGGGATAGGTGGATTCTTCATGGACTCATTCTTCCAATAGTATTGGAATGATTATCACATCTTCTTGTCTATAACAATACCTCTGACAATGAATATGAATCTGGCATTGAATCTGACACTGAATTTGACATTGAATCCAAGAAACCACTGGATCCAATTATAGGTCATCCAAGAAACCTATATAATCTCTCCTTTATGACACCAAGCACCAATGTTGTGTCATGAGTAGCTTCCTTTGAAAGAATGAGTACTTGTTCATCCTGGAATGCAACTTCGTATCCTTCATCTTCGAAAGATGAAACTAAAAGTAAGTTCACTTTCAATTCTAGAAAATATATCATATGTTCTATTCCAATAAATCCTCCTATCTTGAGTTGGAATCTTACATACCCAACTCCTCTTACTACTTGTCTGGTATTAGTCCCAGATTCCACATAGGAGTTTGTGTCAATTTATGAGAAAGTAAGGAACATTGATCTCATTCATGTCATGTGGCGAGATGAGCCACTGTCCATGAACCATACCTCAATGTCTTCATACATTATATTGTTAAGACTAATCATCAAGAATAATTCTCTCTCAAATTTCTTAGCAAGACTATCAACTTCGGTTGAATATACTACCTATCTTCTTGTAAGTTCCTTAACATCTTCCTGGTTCTTCTTTGGACACAATTGTGGATCAAGTTTCCAACACTTCTCTATATTATTACCACTCTTATCACAATAAGTGAAAAATTTATTGTTCCTATCCTGGAACCACAATCCTTTCTTGTCATTCCCCCTATTCTTGTGTCTTGGAAAACAACATTTTCTTCTTTCGTCCTTATTGGATGGCTTCCCCTGCAAGGATTATCTCTTCCAACATTTCTCCAGACAATGGTTATTAAATCCAAAAAATACACATGGATATGTAGACCATAATTTTATGTCAGTCTTATAGGTGAGAAATGTCTTCATTCCATATTTGGAATGCTCATATCTTCTTGGAGATTGTTTTCATTTGATGTCTTTCCCAAGACTGGAAGGTTTTTTTGGTAGAACTAATGGCTTGTGAAGTATCTAAACTTCTTATTTTGAAGCTTCCCTTACTTCAGCTATCTTAGATCATTCTCCATCTTCTCCTTGGCCGTATACCAATCCTACATAACGAGGTCTTCCCTCTGCATGTATGGGATTAGTCACTCCTTGGCCATTGATGCCAAGACATTTTCCATCATATCCCATCTTGGTTAGTATATTATAATCAATACCATATGTATGTTCCTTAAATCCATCCAAAAAAACATTCTCATCATGATGGAAATAAAAAGAGCACGATGAACCATATTTATGGAATACCTTGGTTACTGTCTCTAATCCATTCATAGAAGATGAATTATTTTGCATAGGAGACTTTTCCTTCTCCACTTTCTTAGCTTCATGGAATTGTGCCAGCATATTTTCCTTATCCTACAACTTACATTCCAATCCATGTATAATACCCATGATAAATTCTCCATGACTTACCATTTGGTCTTGAAGCTCTTGTCTCTCATCCTCAAGATATTGTAGTTGCATATTCAATTCAGAGTTCTCCTTCAGTTCTGTTGGGGACCTATAATCTTAGGTAACTCGATTCTTCGACCATTGATTTGGCGTTTCTCCCGTGATGAAGACATATGGCTTGGTTGATTCCATTTTTCCCTCCATCTGTTTCACCTGATCCTCCATCACCCTGCTGCATCCTTCATCCACCGTTGTGCTCTCACTCCCTTGTCCTTTTGGCCCATTGAGTACATCTTGCCTGCCACTCATCCCTAAATAAACAAACTTATGATAGAAACATTAGGTTAATAATAAATGATTAGTGGCAAATTTTTAAGATTAATTAGTATAATAAAGCAACATTAATTAAATTAATGTAGTTAGATTAATAAGCTAGGTTAATCTTGTTAGTAATTAATTAATTAACTAATAATTAAGTTAGTATTTAGGTTAATTTAGGTT
>ML814985.1:131778-142902 GCA_009831015.1 Picea engelmannii | reverse complement strand
TGTTAACCTTGAACTTGCATATTCTCTTTTGGTCAAGTTCCCTGGGGAATGATGATGTTTATGCTTGTTAATACTCATTGAATTTCTAGATCCTCCATGATCATCTCTCATGTCATGAGATCTTGATCTGAAATGATCTTTTAAATGACTATGGTTAAGTATGTTGCATGTGTAAATTTACTAGTTAAGACTTAATAATAAAGAGAATATGCTTAAAGAATATAATTTGCATCACATAAGAAATAAATACAACAAACCACAAGCATATTTAAGACACTAGAGGTTGATAATGGAGTTCAGAAAATATGCCTACGTCTTTGGGCCTTTGTCTCAGTGGGGGAGGCTTCTTTATTAATATTAAATGCTCAAAATATACATCCAAATTACATCATTTAGGTATTTGATTGACTCATTTGTGTTCTTCTCTATCTCAGGAACCCAATGCAACAGACAATACTGAAAAATGTGGAGCAGAACTCTCATAAGTGACCTCCAAAGATCAGCTACTCTTCTAGGTTCCCTACATAAAAATGGCTTGGACTTCACAAATTGGCATAATTATTCTATCATCAACCTGTTTCTAATGGAAAATGGGTTGGATTCATATAGGATTTGAGTTGGAGGTCAAAATCCAACTTCCTCCCAAGTTTTGGGCCTCTTCCTGGACTCAGATCCCCTCTTTTAGGGCCAAAAATCGTCAAAATCAGGCCAAATTAGTTGCAAATTAGTTAAAAAACCAATTTCTAAAGTGGAAAACCCACTTTGACACCAAATATGTTCCCACGCCACTTTTTCTCGGGCTCTTGGTCATGCGGAAGGCCATGTGGCCACACACCTGGTCCAAATGTCACCCGTGCCCCCTATATCTTGGTTTCGGGTCGTATAGAGGTCCATGTGGTTGGATGCTTGGTCAGAGGTCTAGCCCCATATGCATGCCACCTCTACAATAATATCGATAGGGATGGTGGGCTTAACAGTCCCCGCCACCCCACTACTCTAGCTAGTGGAGTGTTGTTAAGTTTTTGGCACCGAGGAGGTCTCATGTTCAAACCTGTCGGAGGACATAAACAAATTTTTACCAGGCCCATTTTCCCTGATCTGGGCTTCCACGTGGCACCCTATGATTGGGCCACTTGGTGTTATATCAATGGACCTTACTCACAGGTCACCAACACAGTCACCTGACAAGTCATCTTCTCAGTCAATCGCCTACCATGTGTCCTTCTCTTGACCTACCATCTGTCATCTCAGGACCGTAATACCAATTTTCTAATGCTAGAACTTCCACCTTTTAATCTGTACTACCACATGTCGTGTTTTCACTGGGTCACGTGGACCGTACTACCACCTGTCACTTCCATATAGTGCTACGTGTCAAATTTTTACAAGTCCAAATCAGCCCAGAAAATGTTGAATATGCCTACCACGTGGCACATCCTGGTGCTGCCATGTCATCATGTTGATGTCATCTGCCACATTAGCTTTATGGCCTTTGACCAGTTGACTTTTTGCATGTTTGACCTGAATTTCGGATCGTTGTATCTTCGCCATATGGAAGTCATTTTTGAAACCAAATATACCGTCAGAATCAGCGTGGCGAGCACTACGTGATGGTGTTGGTTTCGTCTGAATATGATAAATTTGAATTTTTGGCCTTTTTAAATCCATTTTGGATCGCACGTCCCCACTGAGACCTTTTAGTCATCCAAAATATTATTAACCAAGCATCAAGTGCAAGATAGGCCTTCCCACTTGTCCTTTTTCTATCAAATTTGTCCTGTGCACCTATCGCATCATAATCAATTGAAAAACAACCATGATAATTGAACACATATTGTTATCCATATTTATTCATTCACACCCTTATGAATTCACTACCATACATGTAGAAAACATTAGCAATGATAAAAACATCAGAAACATGATTGAAAATGAACCAACATGTTTTTTCTTCTTTACAGGTTTGCACGACAAAAACTCATCTTCAAGCAAAGTTTGGATAGATCTACATGATACGACCATTTTACTTTTTTTCTTCAAATCAATTGGTACAATAATAGGTGTATTTCTTACATAAGTCTCCTTCTTTAATTGGTCCATTGTAAAAAGAGATTGATTCCGTTTGATATGATGAGCATGCACAACATATTTTGTCCCTTCTTTAGTTAATTCATATTGATTATGTTCCCTGAAGAATATGTCTTTGCGATCATATAAATAAGGGCTACCCAAGACCATTCAACATGCTTCCAATGGCACCACATCACATGTTAACTCATATACAAACTTAGATGTAATTGCAAACTTTATGACACATTGCTTTGTTATGGGAATTTTTTGTTTTTTTCTTATCCAATTTAGTGAGTAGGGTTTGTGATGTAACTTAGTTTTTAATCCCAATTGCTTAACCACTTCTTCTAAAATTAAATTATCTTGAGATCCTATATCTAACAAAGTGTCAATCTTGGTATGTTTTATAATGACCCTTATATGAAACAATTTACTTCTTGAATCAAAACCATCACCAATTTTACCTGACAAACCAATTGTTGTGACTTTAGTATCATCACCTAAATCTGACCCCAAGTCTGTTGGTTGTGTTGTTGCTGCAACATTTTGCCTCCCTTTCATTTCTTTGAACCCCTTCAGTTTCTTCTCTCGGTGCAATTTCCAACAATGTTCTTTTTTGTGCCCTTCTTTATTGCAATGTTTTCAAGAGAGCTTATCTTCCTCTACTCTAACTGATTTTTCTTTATTTATCTTTCCTTTTTCTCTTTTTTTCCTTCTTTGAAGATGATTCCCATGATACACTAACTCTAGTTTTCCCTGCTTCAATTTATGTCACTTGCACAAAAATCTCATCAAGATTAGTAGGTCCAAACAAAAACACGGTATTATGAATATGAGTAGGAAAACCTCCTATATACTTCATCATAGTTTCTTGTGTATGTAATGGAATATTTAACATCAAAGCGATCTTATGAAATTCATCTATGTATTCTTGCATCGATTTTCCTTTTCTTAACATAAGACTTTCCCATTCAATTAAATCCTTCTCCTTATACCCCAATGGATAGAATTGTTTTCTAAGTGAAAAAATAAAATCTTTCCATGATGGAAATACATTACCAATTTGTTGAGTATCGTGATGAAACTTACTCTGCCACCAGATGAGTGTTGTGCCTTCAAGACAAAGCGATGCCAATTTGATCTTGGTTGTCTCATAATTGATTTGTTGCACACTGCTATATAACTCCATATGTCTGACCTAGTTATCAAGCTTCTCAGCATTGACTTATCCATTATACATGGGTAACTCAAATTTCACATCAAGTTTAAGTAATGGCATGTCATGCTTATGTTTATATGAATGAGAATGTTTTCTTGCAGAAGTAGCAGTAGAAATAGAACTTGAAATTGTACTTGAAGAAGAAGAAGAAGATGTAGATGAAGGAGAACCAGGAGGAGGTTTAGGAGGGTCTCCTCCCTCTTCACTTTTGTCTTTGTTTGAATATTCCCCTTGAACAGGTCTCTTCTGTTCCAGGTAATCTTCATACAATACTTTTACCATCTCCAACATGGCAAAGAAAGTTCTTTGAAACTCTCTTTCTTGTTGAGAAAGTCCTTCTTCAAATGCCATATTATCACTTTGAGATGTATTTTTTCTTGATCCAATCTCAAGATTTCCTTCTACAAGATCTCCTTCATCATGCCTTAACTTTTCCCTAGTAATCATGCATACTCAAACAACCAATTGTCAACCTGCTCGGATACCACTTGATCCGAAATGATCTTTTAAATGACTATGGTTAAGTATGTTGCATGTGTAAATTTACCAGTTAAGACTTAATAATAAAGAGAAGATGCCTAAACAAGATAATTTGCAGGACATAATAAGTAAATACAACAAACCATAATAATATTTAAGACACTAGAAGTTGATAACGGAGTTTGGAAAATCTTCTTACATCTTTGGGCCTTTGTCTCAGTGGGGGAGAATTATTTATTAATATTCAATGATCAAAATGTACATCAAAATTAAATAATTTAGGTCTTTGATTGAATCAATTGTGTTTTTCTCTATCTAAGGAACCCGATGCAACAGATGACACTGAAAAAGGTGGAGTAGAACTCCCATAAGTGGCCTCCAAAGCTAAGATACTATTTTAGCTTCCCTACATCAAAATGGCTTGGAATTCACAAATTGGCATAATTCCTTTATTCTCAACCTATTTCTCATGGAAAATGGGTTGGATTCATAAAGGATTTGAGTTGGGGGTCGAAATACAACTTCCTCCCAAGTTTTGGGCCTCTTCCTAGGCTCAAATCCCCTCTTTTAGGGCCAAAATCCATCAAAATTGGGCCAAATTAGTTGAAATTGGTTAGAAAATCAATTTCTAAAGTGGAAAACCCACTTTGGCACCAAATATGCGCCCACACCCCTTTTTCTCGGGCTCCTGGTCATGTGGAAGGCCATGTGGCCACACACCTAGTCCAAATGTCACTCGTGCCCCTATCTCTTGGTTCTGGGTCATATGGAGGTCCATGTGGTCGATTGCTTGGTCAATGGGCTAGCCCCACATGCTTACCACCTCTACAATAATAAAAATGGGGATGGCAGGCTTAAAAATCCCCGCCACCCCACCACCCTAGCTAGAAAACTTTTGTTAAGTTGTTGGCACCGTGGAGGTATCGTGTTCGAACCCACCGAAGGACATATCCAATTTTTTACCAGGCCCATTTGGCCCGATCTGAGGTGCCATGTGGTGCCCTATGATTATTCCACTTGGTGCTATATCACTGGACCATACTAATAGGTCACCAACAAAGTCACCCGACAACTCATCTTCCTAGTCAGTCACCTGCCACGTGTCCTTCTCTCGGCCTACCATTTGTTAGCTCGGGACTATACTACTACGTGTCCAATGCTCGACTTGCCACCTATCAATATGTATTGTCACATGTCATGTTGTGACTAGGCCACATGGACCGTACTTCCATGTGTCACCTTTGTATAGTTCCACCACATGTCAAATTTTTACTGGTCCAAATTAGCCCTAAAAATGTTGAATCCACCTGCCACATGGCACGTCCTAGTGTTTCCATGTCATCATGTTGATGTCAACATTAAATCATGTTGACATCATCTACCATGTCAGTTGTACAACCTTTGATTAGTTGATTTTTTGCATGCTTGACCTGAAATTCATATCATGATATCTTTTCCATATGGAATCCATTTTTGAAACCAAATATACAGCCTTAATCAACACGAAGAGCACTACGCGATGGCGTTGGTTTCATATGAATCTGGGAACTTTGAATTTTTGGCCTTTTTAGATCCATTTTGGATCAGATTTAGATGTTTCTACTTTGCTGGCACTGGCTTCTTGCTTTGTTCCCAAATATTTGTTGACTTTATTCTGCAACATATGGAGATACTAATATTTCATGATCCTTTCGTTATCATCTCTATCACTCAACACTTCTCTTTACAGGATTCTCATAGTTATAGGTTCATGCTCACCTCTTCTTCCATTAGACTTAGTCTCAACAGTACCCATGCTAACATCCAAACCTTTGATTTCTTCTTCATGGCTATAAGACCATTTTTCATCATCCACATCTCTATTTATCATATAGGAACCAAAGTCTATATTCTTGTATCTTTAATTCTACAAGAATGTGCATGCAATAATTGTTGTTAGAATTTAACATATTGCAAAATATTTATTAATTGTATTATAGGTCATTCATCATTTCAAATTATGAATAATATATATGCACTATTCAAAAATATCATTCCTTATATACATTATTCTCCAAAATATCTCTCCAATGGTTGTGTTCATGCCTCATTATGAGTTCTGAGCAGAAAGTTACAGCATTCACGTGCTGCAATTTCCACCTCCTTACTGCTACAAAGTTAATTCATTATTTTCTAAGAAAATTTTGGCACCCAATTTAAAATTATGAGTGGGTATATGTCTTCTACTCCTCAATACCTTTCCATCAACTATTCATTTTCTCAAATATCAGTTATGAGTTGAAAGTTATGAGTTATGAGTTGAAAGTTATAGGTGTCTTCTTTCTCTTTCTATGCATTTTAACATACCGAGATCCCAAATATACATCCATTTATGTATTTTATGGCTCATAATATTTCCATAGACTGTGTTATCACTAAAATTTCATCCGCAACATTGCACACAAATGGTTAAAGAAATATGGCAATGCCAAACAACCATTAGTTCACCTGCAGCACCAAAACTTCATTTCCAAGAGGCAAAAACTATACAACTGGGCCAAAAAATGACATGCGCTAACTCACTAAAGGAAGCGCGCACACAATGCATGGGCCAAAGAAGCCCGTAAAGCACACAATGTGCCATATGCACGACTGTGTATGAGAAAAGATGTGCAGTCCTGTGAATGGTGCATTTACAGTTCTTGTCGGCCCCTCAACCACTTATGGACTAGCTCCCAACTTGATTTGACCCTCAAATTTGAGTTGAATCCAAATGGGGGGCTGGTCAAGGACCAAAGGGTGCCCTAAAAAGCCCCTTGTTCACACCAAGAACTAGTTGAATATTGCCTTGAAGACACGCTATAAATGGAGGCCATGGGTGCACTAAGAATTTAAGAATTTCATAGTATTGTTATGTTGCCTCAATCCTCCCTTGAGAATCCTCTTTTCTTCTTGGAGAATTCTAGAAACATTCCAATAGGACATTCCACTCACCTCTTGAGGGAATAGGCATTGATTTCTTCATCATTTTCTTTCTTTTCTACCATTGTAAGAAGAGCTCTCCATTACGGAACTCAAGAGCCCTCCCAAGAAGGAAGAGGGGACTCATAAGTCCTCATTTCTCTACGGTGTTTTTCCAACTAATATAGTTATCCATTGGTGGCATAATCTTGGTCATTGGTTGATTTTTTTTTGTTCAAAGTTTTTTATGTATTCTAGCTTTATTTCCTTAGTTGTTTTTAGTTTATTTACTTGTTTATTTCATGTGCCTGGATTGTTTAACTCATGAACTAACCTCTGTCTTGTCTAGCAGGCCCAACTAGACATACAAGTTCCCTTGTTTCTCTCACCCAAGTGACAAAACAAAAACAATGGACTTCTCTTGTGCCTCAAAAGGATTTATGAGAAATGAGTTATGCCCTTTGCAAGTAAACCATATCCAAAATTTTACCTCAACTGTTTTAGTCATAACTTTCTCATACAAACTTTGTTTTGCACACGAAATAGTTCATTAGATAGATATCCTCAAGATATTTTATTTAAGCTACAGAGACAAGTGTACCTTGGTACACTCTATTCTCATGGGTTGTGATTTCCTAAAAACATTGTTTAGGGCCTTCAAAAACCCTAAAAATTCATAGAAATTTGACTGTTTTTAGTGTTTTAACAGTCCTTTGATATGATTCGTCAATCTCAAATTAGAATAAATATATACCATTGATCCATTGTCCATCGGTGATTAACGATCGAATATTTATTATTGTAAACCAAACTTTCCCACCAATCTCCCTAACACCTAATCATCAGTCATCAACCATTGGTCATTTCTCTTCGCAAACCAAAGGTCTCCAAAGAATCTTGTTGATCCTTGATGACCAACTTAGTTACAATTTTTTTGAACACCAACCATCGGTCGTCGGCCATCTCTTGTCCGACGTGGAAACTATGTTGACGTGGAATTACACGTAGATGTTGACATGGAATGACACGTCATCCTAAGGCATCAACTGGGATGATGTGGCATGACACATAGATGCTGACATGGAATGACAGATCATCATCCAATTTTCCTTCATCGGTGATCAACCATTTCTCTTGGACTAATTTAAAACACCTTTCTAAATCTCTCGATGCTTGATCATCGGTCATTGATGATCAAAGATTTCTCTTGGTCAAATGAAAAATATCGCCAAATTTGTTTTATCCCTGATCATTGACCATAGACGATCGATGATCCCATTTGGACGCATGAAAATGTTTCCAAATAATGTCGATCCATGACCATCGGCCATTGACAAATTTTGTTGGAGAAATTTGACACTTAGAAAATTTTAGACTAAAATCTCGATGAATTTGGACAGTTGATCTCCCATTCAAAAATGATATCGGTCGTTGATCTTATCAAAATTATCCCAACTTTGTTGACACCTGATCATTGGTCATCATAATGTTTTTTTTTCCGAACCAAAATCTTCGCCAATTTAGCTGACCCGACCATTGACCATCGCCAATTTCTCTTGGTAAAGTTCCAACACTTAGAAATTTTTGACCAAAATCCCCAATGAATATGGGTCGTCAATCCTTGATCCAATATAATCTTGATTAGTGATTAGATCCAACTCCCAAATGACTGAAACTAATCTATACCATCAATTTTCTTCAACTTCCCAAACACCAAAAATGAATCTCGGTCATTGATCGAATCAACATTTCAAATGGTTGAAACCTTATGAATTTTTAAATTTTTTAAAGTGAATCTAGGTCATTGATCTCGCAATCGAACATAATCTCGTCCATTGATTCATGAACTTTGTTCAACTCTTACAACAACCATTAAAACTCATATTTCAACCTTCCAGGTCAAATTTAACTTTGCAACTTTGCATATTGGCTCCTTTAAACCTATTAAATAGTTCTGAATCCATTCAAAGTCAAATTTTCCCACAAATTCGAGGATCTCACTTTGATTTTTCCACCATTTTACCCCAAATTTGTCACAAATCGAAGTCCGTGACAATAAAGTTTCCAAAATTCGCATTGTTTCTTGGCCCATATGGGTTTAGTGTTGAAACAAAAACTTTGATACCACTTTGTAACATACCCAGGCCCCATTTGGGTCATGTCACTTACTAAAATGATCCAAACAAAATTTTTGATATCAATTCTAACTGTAGAAATAACATACATAGCATGACATTCAAGCTTAGATAATGGACATGCTAATTAAAAAAATAAATAAAATTGCTTAACTATGCAGTGTAGCAACTAAATGCATACAACATTCTTCAACCACTTAAATAGATATTTAATTGCATCATTCTTCTCACAACGAGAAACAGTAACCAAATATATCTCAGAGTAATATGCACAACGGATATATCAACATTATACATGAATAAACACAATAAATAAGAACATGTATCTTATAATATGCACAACCCGATGTAGATGACATAAGTTCCTCCCAACCATAGGCTTGATGTTCCAGATCTCAACAGCAAGCCACCTCTGAGATAGGGATATGAATCCATAAGAGACTATGGTCCCTAAGGATGGATAATGTCACCCTCTCAACAGTCAAACTCACGGTTGATTACATCACACCATATCTCTTCCCCTCAACCTGCACAACCCAAGTATGGAATACCCCTTCACTACTCATAGTTCCATGGGCCTTTCCACTCCCCTCAAAGGATTCCAGCATAGGTTAGAAAGGAAGTCTACTTGTTGAGACCTCAGGAATTATACAGATACAATCATGAATTCATCCAGTAGAAACATGTGTGCTTCCATGGATAATTTTGAACACCACATTACTCCTAGGCACGCAACCTATTTGTCCATGAACTTTAAACTCCAAACAACTGCCAAACTTACCCAAAATATCTACCTTCAATATTTAGCACTCAGAACTCCATTGTTGGCCAGAAAACTCCATGTAAAATGTGCTCTCTATGAAAAAACACGAATGTGCAATTCTGGTCTCTTGCCCATATTAATTTCCTCCCTTTCTCATACTTTCTTGACTTGCACTCTTCCCCAAGCTAATTTTACTCATCCCCCATACTCTCAATAACTATGTGAAGTGATTCTCACACCAACCCTCTGTTGGATAGTTGGTTGTCATTGATGTCAACCCTAGTTAACCCTAGAAGAAGCATCTAGAAGTGACAGGTTTATTTATAGAATTCTCCAAAGTGGTCCCCTTATGGCGTAGCTCTAAGAATGGCCCTCATGGAAGGACACTTTGAAGAAGTCTACAAGAAACCATGAAAATATGGTTGAGTGGTTAAGAATATCCAGAGGTGTGGTCATGAAGCCCAAAATTTTTTTGATAAAAAGAGTGTGAAGGACATTGTAAATGCATGCACAACCCTCATAGACGGATAGTCTTTTTCATGCCATTTCCAATGGTAGGTGGTACACCACATAGTTCCTTATGGTTGAGGAGATATTCCCTCTTGAAGTTGAAATCCATGAAGAATAGTTAAGAAGTCCCTAAATGGCTGCAACAAGAAGTTACAAGTCATTAATTAAAGGGTAAAATGGTTGTAACAAGAAATAATGAGTTGACCCTAAAAGTTAAGAAGTCTGTAAATGGTTGCAACAAGAAGTTACAAGTCATTAATTAAAGGGTAAAATAGTTGTAACAAGAAATAATAAGTTGACTCTAAAATAAAGAAAAAGGGTAAAATAGTCATTAATTAAAGGGTAAAACAGTTGTAACAAGAAATAATGAGTTGACCCTAAAATCGAGAAAAAGGGTAAAACAATCATTAATTAAAGGGTAAAAAATTTGTAACAAGAAATAATGAGTTGACCCTAAAATTAGGAAAAAGGGTAAAACAGTTACAAGTTAGCCCCAAAATAAGTCACTTGAAAAGTATAAATACACATAAAGAGTCTCTCATTCATATGCACAAGTTAATTGAATATCTATCTAGTGAACACTTGATATATTAGAAAATATGAGGTAGTGAGGTTGAGGTAAAGCAAAGGGGATGTGTGTTCCAGGTTGCAGCAAGGTTATTACAGGATCTAAGGTATGTATCTATACATGATTTTGATTGTCACATATTGATTCTATGACACATGCTTAGGCATGTCTTGGGGATGTTTGGAATATGCTTGAGGCATATTTTGGATGTATTGGCACATATATTTGGCATATGGTTGAGGTATATTCTGGATACTTGGGTACATGGTTTGAGGCATGTATTGGCATATTGTGTGAGGAATATATTTGATGTTTTAGCACATACTAGAAATATATTTATGGTACATTGTTAGATGCACATCTTGGTGAATTTGGTCATATGAGTTGGAGACATTCTTGGTGATCTTGGAATGAGCTATATATGGTTATGAGTTTGATC
>ML814985.1:102640-117992 GCA_009831015.1 Picea engelmannii | reverse complement strand
AAGGAGAGCATGTTCAGATTCCTTCTATAGATGATTTTCCCCCAGAATATCTTACAGAACTGCATGAAGACACCATCCTTGACAGGAGAATGCGAACTTCAAAACAAGGAAATGTGGAGTATCTTCGAGTTGGTCTTAAAGGTCCAAAAGCTTTTCAATGGGAAGGTGTGATCCAAGGGATCAAATTTTGCTCAAAAATTCAAAGTGCTTGGAATCACTTCAAATAAAACGAGAGGGTAGGCCTCATCGTTACGAACCTAGCGCAACTTGTTTGGGTTCAAACGGACGTCGGGAGTGAGAGATATCGTGTTCTGTTCAAAATGACAAACAGGCAAAAAAAAGGGATGTTGACTATACAGTCCGTACGGATGCTGATGTGGTAGGCCGTACGACACATGGCAGGCAGTTATTTGGACAATTGGCATGTGATGTGGCATTTTTGCAGCGAATGGGATGGCGACACGTGGCCCAATCAATGGCCGCCACCTGTCATATATACATTGGTTTTAAATTATGTTGTTGGCCAGCGTCGACCCCGCGACCTCCGGGCAGGGGGGAGAGACTTGGGAAGAGATGCCAACCGGCATGCCACTGGTTGGCCCTTGTTATATATATGACAATATATTTATATATGTTTTCATATGTGTATAGTTGGGGCGCGACCGGGCTGGGGCTTAGCCCCAGCCCTTGGTCGCACATTGCGTTAACATATGACCCATTGCTATACCGTTTGGCGTGCGCGCAGTTGTGTTTTGATTTGATTCCAACGGTTATAAAAATGACCCACCACTTGTCCTTTGACCATTGGCTTGTGGAACGAGGCCTATGTTTTCACTTGCGCACGGTCATATGGGTCATATGACCTTTCCCTTGATGGTTAGGGGCTAGGTGCGCCCATAACTGTCCTACAGTTTGCACAGTTCATGCGGTTGTGTCTGGTGCTAAGTTTTTACACTTAAATATGCATGTGGGCTAGGTTGAGCCAGCAAGGGGTGTGTTTTGTAGATGCAGAGACAACAAGTTTGAAGGGGGACTTCCAGGAAGCCTATCTTCTTCAATTTTTGGCCTAACGAGGTGCCAAAAAAGCCCAGCTAGGGGTTTTTGGACATTCTGAAGCCATTGGATTAGTCTATTTGGTATTTTGAGAATTGTAAAGCACATTTTTGAGCACTTTGAGAAAATAATACAAATGATCCATTGGAAGCTAGACTAGGAGATGTAGCCCAAGAGAGGGGTGAACTCCTTTATCATTTGTTGTGTTATGTGTTTTCTATTCACTATTATTGTTGTTGTTTATATGCATCTTGAATGAGTAAATCCTATTAAATTTGTGTTGCAAAGTTGATCCATTTGCATTTTAACACATAAATTTACTTGCAAATAATTTCAAGAATACAAGTCTTCTTCATTTTTAGATCAAAAAGCTTATCCAATGGTTTATCTTTCTCCTTTGATCAATGGCTACGATCTCTTCAGGATTTCGCATTTCAGAAGTTCTGATGACTCTGCTCCTTGATTTCTCTATCTCACAAAACCATGAAATTGCTAATCATGCACCACATGTCCTTCCCAGGATCAACGGCTAGGATGGCCTCACGATTTTGGGGCTCTGTTAGATGCTAAAATTTGTGTAACTCTATGATCCTGATAACCCGATGGGTGGCGATCAGATCTGCCTGATTGATCTCCGACGTTGACAGTTGATCTTGCTCGCTCACCTAATTTGAGTTCATATCAGACAGCTCTAAGTGTTGCTCTTTGTGCTTGTAGCTGCGGCATGCGACCCTTGAAAACTATATGTGATAACATAATCAATTTAATAAAATTTTGATACTCATGTTGCATCTCAAAGAGTTGATCTACAAATGAATTTTCTTAAACAAATATTAGCAGATAATGGTGATGTATTGGAATACATTTCAAGAATTAAGAACATTCATCAGGAAAAATGATTCACAAGGAAATCATTTTTGGTCTCTATTGTGATAAATGGATTACCTCAATCTTATAAGCATTTTCTTAAGACTTTGCAAATCACAGATAAGCTATCAAATGTGAGCTTTGATTCACTTAGTGAATTACTAGCTCAACATAGTAAATCATTTGGAAAACAAAAAAAATCAGGAGAAGATCTTCTTTTCACTAAAGCTGGAAGTTCTAAAGGAAGAGGTAAACAAAATTTTGGAAATTTTTCAGAATCAGTCTTCTAATTGAGGTCATGGAAAAGGTTGTGGTCAAGGTAGAGGTCATAGAAATTTTAATAAATAAAAAATTCAAAGTAATCCTCCCAATAATAATGCACAGTCAGGAAGAGGCGAGAATTTCAGTCAAGTGAGATGTAAGAGATGTTTAAAAATGGAACATTATGCATCAAATTTTCTAACAAGCAATGACCAATTGCCAAAGTTTAAGCATACATCAAATTCAAATTCTCAAAAATCAGCTCAATATGCAGAGAATCAAGATTACCAGGATGATCAATATGAATACGTTTTCACAACATTTCAGCAAGAACATTCATTTGAAAATGATTGGATATTGGACAAAGGAGCTATTCAACAAATGACTTATCACATAGACTATTTTTGGAATTATCAAGATGTTGAACTAAATCCCATCTGTTTAGTTGATGATACAACTCATATGCCTCAAGGAAAATGTTCAGTGAAATTCTCTCTCCCTGGAATTGGTGAAAAATGGATTTCAAATGTTTGGTATGTACCAACTTTTAAGAAAAAAATTGTTATCCTTAGTCACAATCCAACAAGTTGGACATCAAATCATCATAAAAGATGGTTTGGTCAATATTAAGTCATAGAAGGATAAATTGAAAACAATAATGTCAGGATATGAAGATGGAAAATTTCTAAGAATGAAGGGAAAAGTTATCCCAAGAAAGAATGATTTTGCAGTAGCAGTGAATTCTGAAATGTCTTCATTCGAATTATGGCATTTTCAATTTGGTCACTTAAACTTTGATAGTATCTTGAAACTTAAGTCCCAATATTTGGTAAAGGGTTTTCACACTTTCAAGAGAGAAAATTCTAAGTATGAAGCTTATATTTTTGGCAAGCAAAAGTGAGAATCTTTTCCAACCAGCTCATGGCGAGCAACAAAGTATTTGCAGTTGATTCACAGTGATATATGTGGTCCAATGGAATCTTCTTTCAGTAGACTTAGATACTTTATATTTTTCATTGATAAACTACACTAGAATGACATGGGTATACTTTTTAAATGCAAAGTTTGAAGCTTTTGAAAATTTTTCAGATTTTCAACACATGGTTGAAAATGCAACAAGAGAAAAGGTTTCATCTTTGAGAACAGATAATGGAGGAGATGATCCGGATTATTTTCGGCACGAAATGAGAGCGGAGATATAATAAAGAAATGTACAGAGATATCATGGATATCCAACAATATAACAGAAATGCATCAGAGATGCAACCATAAACACAGAGATACAGTAATACATAATTTTCTATTAATGAGCGAAAATGTACAAAGACTGTAAAATACAGAGTGAAAGACTTGCTAGAATGTTGGCAGCTTAGCTCTGAGAAGATATGTGATGGCTACTCGCATATATGAGAATATAATTATTACAATGAGGCCCTAAGAGCCTTTTTAACATAAGGAAAATCCAAAACCCTAACCCAGGAAGATGAAAATCCAAAAGGTTTGCGGGCCCCGATGGGGGTAGTTGATACGTCAACTTCCCAGGGGTGTAACTTTGGAATACGATCTATGTTTGGGGCGCAAGATAGCTTGTTAGAAAGATATATTCGAGGACTACAACTTTTGTGTGAGAAACATTGAACTTATTTCCATGTTGCTCCCCGTTTTCCAAAAAAACATTGTTTAGGACCTCAAAATGACCCCGAAAGTTTGGGACCCGATAAAACTGCTAAAAATAGTAAATTACCAAAATTGCCAGAAAATTGTTTTGAGCCAATTGGAAAAGGTGGTTGGCCACCGATATCCACCTAGATCAATCCTCCCTCCTTAGGAAGCAATGGTATCCATTGCGTTGAGTTTTCAGGGGAGAGGGGAAAGTGATTATAGAATCTGAATCTTGGTGAGTTGCTTGCCTTGCTGGAGACGTTGCGTTGCTTGTTTTGTTGAAGGTTTTCACGAACCTGTTGTTGGCGGGGTTGACTCTGTTCAACCAGTCATGCTATCTGAGATGACTATGTGTAGAAAGAATCTTTATGTTTTTCCACAATCTTATCGACCTGCTTCTGTTGGATAGAAGGTGCTTGGGTTGTGGCTGTAGTGATTGCAGTATCCTTATGTTCCCCTTTTGAACAGATTGTGGAGAAGATGAATTTTGTAGTATGAGATACTACCTTGCGATACTGTTTAGGTGGGACAATAGTTGGAACTACCTCTAGTATTCTGTAGAGATGACCCCCCAAAGTAACAATGACACTACGGGGTCAAGACTCATAAATAACATGGCGCTTCCACATATATGGTTGGCCCAAGAGAACATAACATACATCCAGTGGGGAAACATCACATAATACCTCATCCCTGAAGGGTTGGATGTCGTATGACAATCGACACTGCATGTTGTCACGGAGATCTCATCCTTGGCGAAGACACCCGATGTTGTATGGTTGCGGGTGTGGTGTTGTTGACAATCCCAACTGTTTAACAACCTCTGTTGTGATGAGGTTCTTCTAGCTTCCACTATCAACAATAAAATGCAGCGGGGTCCCCTTCACCCACATCTGTGAATGAAAAAGGCACTCCCCCTCTTCAGGATCTATTGGTTCTTCTAGCTGAATTGTTGTGGTCACGACAATAGTAGTGGGTTCTGTGTCAATGATCTGTCTTTTACCATTATTTTTAGAATCAGATTATGAATCAGGGTTCTGCTCCTTGTCTTTGATCTCATCCACCAATGACTATTTTGAGAGACATTCATTGGTGTTGTGCTAGGGGATTTTGTGGAAATCACACCATTTTCCAGTGTCCTTCTTTGTCTTTCTGTGACCCTTTTTTTCCTGTGGCTTAGACTGGTTTTCAGGAAGCTATTTGTTAGGGTCGTCTTTCTCATACTTTGGTTGTTGCATATTTGCAGATCTGAACTCCCATTTTTTCTGGTGCTTAAACTTCTGCTCGATTTTAATAGCATATCGATAAGTAGCACTGAGTGATGAGATGTCCAGAAAATCCATTTCAGTTTGGATGTATCTGTGTAGAGCCTCACAGTATTTCAGAACCAAATGTCATTCAGAGTCTTTGATACCCAACTTGGTGCACAAGGTATGGAAGGTATTGGCGAACTCTGGAATGTCTTGGCCACTCTCTTGCTGCAGTGTGGTCCATGTCATCTACTGATCCTCATAGTTGCCAATAGGGTAATACTATTCTTTTACCACATCCACAAAAAAATCCCAAGTGGGCTCAACCCCATATATTCTAGACTCCTCTGTGGAACTTTGCTCCCAATAAGTTTCCCACCAATTTTTGACATGGGGGAGAGCTTTAAGGAGTGCGAAGGTAATCTTTTCTCTGTCAGAAAAATTATGAACAAAGAAATAACCTTCTAGCAGATTTAACCATTTGTCTAGGGCTTCTGCATCTATCTGTCCTTCAAACACAAGAATATCAAAATTAACTTGTACCTTGAAAGGCGAGGTTCTTCCAAAGTGGTTGTTTGATGAATATTCTCCTATTTCTATTGGCAGGCATTGAAGGATGTGGGAAAAATTCTCCGTCATTTCATCCCTCTGTCGCGTGAGATCTTTCTCAAGCAACAGATTGATAGGATTGTCTACTCCGTCATTTTTATTTTCTTTTGCCATTGAGGGTTTCGTGGGTGTGCGAGAGAGATTGTCTTCAAGAGAGACAAGCTTGAGACCCAACTTGATATACTCATACATCGTCGGGGACATGCACTGAAAAAATGATCAAGAACAGCCTGCTCTGATACCATTGATCTGTATTATTTTAGGCACAAAATGAGAGCGGAGATATAATAAAGAAATGCACAGAGATATCGCGGATATCCAACAATATAACAGAAATGTATCAGAGATGCAACCATAAACACATAGATACAGTAATACACAATTTTCTATTAATGAGCGAAAATGTACAAAGACTGTAAAAGAGTGAAAGACTCACTAGAAAGGTAGCAGCTTATCTCTGAGAAGAGATGTGATGGCTACTCGCTTCCGTGAGAAGATCATTATTACAATGAGGCTCTAAGGGCCTTTTTAACATAAGGAAAATCCAACACCCTAACCTCGGAAGATGAAAAGCCAAAAGGTTTGCAGGCCTCGATGGGGGTAGTTGATACGTCAACTTCCCAGGGGCGTAACTTTGGCATACGATCTTCGTTTGAGGCACACGATAGCTTGCTGGAAATATCTATCCGAGGACTACTACTTTTGTGTGAGAAACATCGAACTTCATTCCATGTTGCTCCCTTTTTTCCTGAAAAACATCGTTTAGGGCCTCTAAATGACCCCGAAAGTTTGGGACCCGAGAAAATTGCTAAAAATAGTAAATTACAAAAATTACCAGAAAACTATTTTGAGCCAGTTGGAAAAGTTGGGTGGCCACCAATATCCACCTGGATCAGGAGAATTCACTTCAACTGAATTCAATGATTATTATCGAGACAATGGAATTGAGAGGAAAATGCCAAATTCCTATACTCCAAAGCAGAATGGAGTTACTAAAAGGATTACCAGAAATCTCATGGGCATGGCAATATCTATGATGTAGTTTAAAGGGTTGAGCACAAAATATTGGGCTGAAGCAGTCCATACTATAGTTTATCTCATAAATCGATCATCTACATTAGATTTAGATGGACAAACACCTTATGAATCTTGGTATGGTTTTAAACCCAAGGTAAACCATCTTAGTGTTTGTGGCTCAACATGTTATGCTTTAGTTCCTAAGGAAAAGAGGACTAAATTAGAAAACCGAAGTATGAATTGTATTTTCATTGGATACTATGATGAAAAGAAAGGGTATAGGTTGCTTTCAGATGGAAAATTCATTATCAGTACAGATGTGATTTTTTTTTTAACTGGAAGTAAAAAAAATTATGAGATTAATCATCTCCTTAGTCGTTTAGAGAAGAAAAAAACTAAGGGTAAACGTAAGTTGAACAAGTCAAAGAAAACATTTTGGTTTGAAAAAAACTTTCTTTCTTTAGAAGGCATCTCTTCATCAAAAAGTTATTCTGATTCATTTGATAATAAAACTACAAAAGACTCTTCTAATACTAAATCTTCAAAAGAATATTCTGCAACCTCAGATACTTCAGATGAAAGAAGAGCCTCATTTTTTGAAAATCCTCTTTTTAATAATAATAATGGTGATTCAGATCCACAATCCCCTCAATATAAGAGGCCAAAGTGGGTCAAACAACTTCTCAAAGATGTTCATTCAAATGAAATTAACAAAACCCTATTGGTTGTAAATGGGTTTATCAAGTAAAGTATAAGCCCAATGGTAAAATTGACAAGTACAAAGAAATACTTGTTGCTAAAGTTTTTGCTCAACATGAAGGAATTGATTATGAAGAAACTTTTGCACCCACATCTAAATGGAATACTATCAGAATGGTTATCAATTTGGTTTCACATAATGGTTGGAAATTACATCAAATGGATTTCAAAAGTGTCTTCCTGAATGGCGATCTAAAGGAAGATATTTTCATTACTCAACCACAAGGGTTTGAATATGAAGGACAAGAACATAAAGTTTTGAAACTTTTGAAGGATTTATATGGCTTGAAACAAGCTCCTCGAGCTTGGTATGCAAAAATGGATAATTACCTACGAAAGGTGGGTTTTAAGGGAAGTGAATCAGATGATACATTGTATTTTCTAATGCAATATAAGAACATGGTGATACTTGTACTCTATGTTGATGACTTAATCATAACAGGAAATAATGAAGCTCACATCAAACAGGTTAAGGAATAACTTAAAGCAGGGTTCAAAATGATTGATTTAGGGACACTTCATTATTATCTTGGAGTTGAAGTATCTCAACATCTTAATCAAATATTCCTTATTCAAACTAAGTATGCCACTGAATTGTTAATGAAATTTGGCATGGAATATTGTAAACCTTCTCTTATACCCATGGAGCAGAAATTGAAACTTTCAAAATTTGAAGGGGGGGAATTGGTAAATAGTACAAGGTATAGGAAATTGATTGGAAGTCTCATTTATTTGACAAATACTCAACCATATTTGTCATATTTAGTCATTATAATTTCAAGGTTTATGAAGGAATCAAGGAAAAGTCACTATAATTCAACAAAAAGGGTATTGAGATACATTCAAGGTACAAAAGATTTTGGTCTTCTCTACAAAAGAAACAAAAATTTTACACTTGTTGGATATTCAGATGTTGATTTTGCAGGTGACATTGATGATAGAACATCCACTTCATGTTATTTAATGAATATGGATTCAGCAACAATATCTTGGAATTGCAAAAAGAAGACAACAATTTCCAATTCTTCAACAGAGGAAGACTACATATCATCTTGGGAAGCAACATGTGAGATTGTATGGCTACGCAGAATTTTACAGGATCTTGGTGAAACTCAAAAATCACCAACTAATTTATTAATTGATAGTCAATAAACAATAAATATGACCAAGAATCCAACATTTCATTCAAATACTAAACATGTCGGCACCAAGTACCACTTCATGAGATCACTCATCATCAAATACATCATCAAGCCTCAGTTTTGTCCATCTGAAGATCAAACTTCAGATATTTTTACCAAACCTCTTGGTAGAATAAAGTTCACTAATTTCAGATATGGACTTGGTATTTGTAAATATGAACTTTCGGATTAAAGGGGGGAATGTTAGCCTCATAATCCTAAAGTTCTATAGTCTAAGTATTTTCTAGTTTAAATATTTTTAGAAATTATTTTATTCTAGTTTGTTAGGATAAGGACACCTAGATTCTATGTAAAGGACATCTATCATACTCATGTGATTATGTGATTGGTTGTTCTCCTATATTTTAGTTTAGAGTTGAGACATATAAACAAGCTCCTTCTTCAAGTGAGGTTAAGGAGATATGAGTCCTCACTTTTGATTGTAATTACCTTTTCCTTATTAATAAAATTATGTGTCTAAGGATACTTTGTCAACTTAGGCCCCAAATATCCATCTATGTCCATTTGCAGTTGGTGATACATTTTGTTCATTATATTTAATTTTCATCATTTACATATTACATCACTTTGGCTCTCATCTATATACTATATTTACAATATAAATCACTAGTTTTGGGTTTGAAAATGGGGATGTTATAGACTCCACCAAGCCCTTCCTTGCATATATCTATGCACACCAAAAAATATTCATTTGTATCTGCAATATTCAATATTGGTGCACTTGTCAATATGTCTTTCAACTGCTGAAAGTTCTCTTCACGCTTGGAAGTCCATTCAAATTTCACTCTCTTCTTTTGCAAAGAAGTGATTGGGCTTGCAATATTTGAGAATATTTTTATGAATCTTCAGTAATAACTGGAAAGTCCCATGAATGATTTGACATATGTCATGTTTTTTTGGCATTGGCCATCCTATAATGGCCTCTATCTTTTCAAGATACACTACTATCCCTTCTACTAAAATTATATTCCCCAAGTAGTGGATCTTCTTTTGATAAACGCTGTACTTACTTAACTTAACATACAATTTATGCTCTCTTAAAACTTTTAACACCATTCTCAAATGATTCACATGTTCCTCTTATTACTTAGAGTAGATGACTATAACATATAGGAACATAATTACAAACTTGTCTAGGTAAGGTACTCCCTGAACAGTCCATTCATCAGGCACATGAAAATTGTTGGTGCATTTGATAGCCCAAATGGAAATACTGTGAATTCATAATGCCCATATATTGTATTTAATGTTGTATTGCTAACGAATTATTCCTTTATCCTCACTTGATGATAACCTGATATCAAGTCATTCTTGGAAAATATTCTTGCACCTTTTAGCTGAAAAAATAAGTCATCAATCCTTCGCAAAGGATATTTGTTCTTTATGGTGACGTTATTTAGTTGTCTAAAATAAATACACATCCTTAAGGTTCAATATTTCTTCTTCACAAAAGGAAATGGAGCTCCCCAAGGTGATACACTTGGGTGTATGTACCCCTTCTTTAACAATTATTCAAGATGCATATGCAGCTCTTTCAATTCTAGCGTGCCCATTATGTAAGGTGTCTTGGACATTATGGCAACTCCTAGCATCAAATCAATAAAGAAATCGATGTCTCTCTTTAGTGGCAATCCTGGGATTTCTCTTAAAAAATATTCAAAATCCTTTAATACCAAATGGTCTTAAATATTTGTCAATTTATCTTTGGCTGCCTCTTCCATATTGGCTGCAAAAATATAGCTTCCCTTTCTGAAACTCTTCTTCAACTACATAGTTGAAATCTCTCTAATAGTTACATCTCTTGGAATGCCTTGAAATTTTCCTTGCTTACCTTCTTCATAAAGACATGTGATTGTCTTGTTGTAACAATATAGGACATCATGGTTCTTTTCCAACCAATCCATGCCAATTAGAAAATCATATGAACCCAATAATATGATGTTCACATCTACCTTTATGTTGATTCCATTCATGTTTATTGGACAATCTTTAACTAGCTCATTGATTTTCCTCTTAGCCCCTGTGGCTAATTGAACTAACCAATATTTATTGTGCTTATTCCTTTGCTAGTGAAATATTTCAACAATGTTAGAGTTTATGTAACTATGGCTAGCTCTAAAATCAATTAAAATTGCTATGGGATGGTTATCAATATTACCTTCCACTTCAATCATGGGAGATTGATATTCTTCTTACTTGTTGTCCAAGGCTACATAAATCCTTGGAATGTTTCCTCCCATGCCTTTCACTATTTCAACCTCATAAATGTTGTGTAAAACCTTCATTATTTATCCCTTTTGAGGGCAGACCCTATATAAGTGATTTCCCTCACATCCCCAACATTGTACAGGTTGTTTCCTTGGCCTTTTCCCAAACAAATCTGCAGTCTTGTGTTCATTTTGGGTCATCTAACCTTGTTTATTTTCTTATGTATTGTTCTTGAAAAAGGATGGCTTAAAACCTTTCTTCCTTTGATATTTTTTCCCTTTCATCTTATCATTCCAAGCTTTTTGGAAAATTGGCCTTCCTCTACTTTGTTCATAAATATGTTTTTCTCTCCTTATGGATTCCTCCAAAGTTTTGGGGTTATTATATTGTATCTTGTCACTATATAAAGAGGGTGACCCACTTATAAACCTTTGGATTTTGACCTTTTCATCCTTTATGAAGTCAGCATATTGATTTTGTCATTTTCATCCTTTATGAAGTTAACAATTCAAAGAACTTTTTCTCATATTCATCCATTGCCATGCTTCCCAACTTGAGTTGAAGAACTCTTTCATATTTCTTTCATAATAATGTTCAGAAAAATATTTCTCTTGGAAATATCCTTTGAGCTTCCTCCATGAGATCCTCTTCTCATTAAGGTGCTTGGCTTGCTTAATTTGGTTCCACCACATGGTTTCCTTTCCTTGGTAATGGCAGGTTGCAATTATAGCTTCTACCCTTGAGGGGTAATCATGCAACTAGAAATATTTCTTCATTTCCAACAACCAGGCCTCAACCTCTTCTCATTTCTTGTGCTCACCATTGAAAGTTGGTGGCTTTATTTTGCTGAGTTCACCTTGCAATATGTCTACCTAAATCCTTCGTCTTTACCTCCTAATAGGAGAAAAACTCAATTTTCTCCCTGGAACTGAGCTTGCATGATTTCTTATGATGGATTGACTTGGAGAATTATGGCACCTACTCATGCCTATTGAATTCTTGTCATTTCCATGATCATCCTTTTTTCTATGGAATCTAGATGTTTACAGTTGTCTAGCACTAGCTTCTTGCTTGGTGCTAGAGTCTTTGTTGACTTGCTTATGCAACATATTTAAACTTTGAAGTATCTCTTCATGTTCCTTCATAATCCTTTCATTATTTTACCTATAGCTCTGCACTTCCCTATGCAGGCTAATCATAGTTACAGGATCATTCTTGCCTCTTCTTCCATTTGACTCTGTCTCAAAATTTCCCATGCTGAAATGAAGACCTATGATCTCCTCCTCATGGGTGTAAGATCCATGAGCATCTTCCATAACTCTAGTCCTTATATAAGAACCAAATTTGTTTTCATGTACCTCTAATTCTGCAAGAAATGTGCATGTACTAATTATTGTTAGAACATGCATAACATAAATCATTTTGTTAATTAGAATACATATTATTCTTCCCATAAATTTATAAATAACACAATGAACCAATTAAAAATATGATTCCATCGATGATTTCCTTTGGACACACCGATACCTCATCGAATTGGCCAACCCCTGACCATCGACCATCGATGATTTTCATTGGCGACCAAACAATTCAGCAATCCAGCCAAACCAACCATAGGTCGTTGGTCATTGGAAATTTCCTTTGGCCAACTCCACACTTAGATATTTTTTACCAAAATCCTCAACAAATTTGGACCGTCAATATCTCATTCGAAAATGATATTTTTCATTGATCTATCAAACCTTTCCCAACTTTGCTAACGCCCGATCATTAGCCATCAACCATCGAAGATTTATTTTGGTCGATCGAAACTCTTTGCCAAACTCTCTAATCCAACCATCAGCCGTCAACGATTTCCCTTGGCCAATTTCGACCAAATCCCCGTTGAATCTAGGTTGTCAATCTCCTAATCCAAGATGATCTTGACCGTTGATCAGATCCAACCTTCCAATAACCGAAATGAATCTAGAACGTCGGTCTGTTTATTTTTTCCAACCGATGAAAATGGATCTCGATCATTGATTTGATCAACCTTCCAAACTGCCAAAACCTTATAAATTTTTAAATTTATAAAAATGAATATGGGTTGTTGATCACTAGATCAAACATGATATTGGTCGTCAATTCACCAAACTTCCTAGAATTAAAAAATAACCATTAAAACATGAAATTAGACCATTCCAAGTCGAATTCATCTCTACGACTTTTCATCTTGGCTCCATTGAACCTCTTAAATAGTTTGAGTCCTTTAAAATTGATTTTTTCTCACGAATTTGGGGATTTCACTTTGATTTTTTCTTCGTTTTCCCCCAAATTCATCACAGACAAATCTACAATAGTTAATTTGACAAATTCGTAGTTGTCTTGGCCCATACAAGCCCAGTTTTTTGAACCATAGGCTCGGATACCATAATGTAATGTCTCCTAACCCAGTTGAGGTCCATTATGTGCGAAAAAAATCATAAAAACTAAAAACTTAAATTAACTAAATTCCTATAGCTTCCTGCTACAAATTACAATCAGATTTAGCTACTTTCTAATACCTTTAAATTGATGCATATACAACATTAGAAAATAACATGAGTGAAGCTAATAACCCACACAGAAGCATGTAAAATTGTTCTCATTTTCAGAGTAAAAACACAACGATTAAACACATTGTATAACACAACAACAAGATCATACACTTATCATTTAATTTAGTTGTGCAACCAATTTCTTGGGACGAACGTTCCACCCAACCATAGACTTGATGTTCCAAAAATAAACAGAATTTCACCCCCAAGTTGGGGCTAGAAATACACAAAAGAGGGTGGTCTCTCATTGTCTACTTAAAGATTAGAAATCCCACAACCCACTGGTGTTCTCCTACAGTTATCCCAATTTTCTACCATTTCTCTTCCTATCGACCTGCCCAACCTAAGGAATTCACCCCTTCACAAATATTAGTCCCTCAGGCATCCCATTTGTTTATCAAGGTCTCTTTGGCATAGGTAACTAGGAATCTATCTGTTGGGAACTCAAGGGAACTCACTACTAGAAAAACTACCAAGAAAAAGAAGAACAAAAACTTGTTGTCACAGTGCAACTCACACAGGAGTTCACTTTTCATAGATGACAACATGGATATTTAGTATTCAACTCCAAAATTCTTCAAACATGCTCCAACATGCTATATAATTCTCCTTCCATGGATGATCCAGCTCCAAGCTCTATTTTATGTTCTCTACTTGTTTTTCATGCAAAAACATTGAATTTTCAAAACTATTGTCACAACCCATACAAATTTCCTCTCATTTGGCTTGCTTGCTTGACTCACACACTTCCCAAAGTTGATTGTACTTAGTCCCCATGCTCCCAATAAATATGGGATGTGATTTCTCACACCCAGCCTCTTACATGCATTCAATGATTGACTTTGGAGACACTCAATAAGAAAATAGAGTTTAATACATAGTCATAATAAAATTCAAGAATGTGGGTGGAATTAATAGACATGGGTAATTCCCCCTTGGGCCCCTCTCTTAGACATTATTTTATACCCTACTCTCTCTTGTGGATTAATTCATCCCCCATCTCTATCCATGTCCCCTTAACAGGTGGGTCACATCTTATTATTAAAATTTAGAAATACACTTCACATGTACATTGCTTGGCCATAGCCACACATTATACCTACATAAGCATTAATTAAACTATGGATTATAGTGGGGATGTTGCAATATATATCAAATGATTTTAAAGTTGTTTATCCCAATTTATTTAATATTATATGAAAATATATATTGAGAAAACTATAAATACTTTTTGAATACCTTTTGAATAACCCTTATATAATTCATACAATAATTACATGAGTTAATTATCCATAATGAATTGGATATTCAAATATTTTATGGTTACTCATCTATCTAACCCCACCCTCATATGAGGGTGGGGGGAAATATAGAGTAAAACATAATATGTTTTACTCTATATTCCCCCCATACCCACCCTCATCATATGAGGGTGGGAGGGAATATAAAGTAAACCATAATNTTATTATTAAAATTTAGAAATACACTTCACATGTACATTGCTTGGCCATAGCCACACATTATACCTACATAAGCATTAATTAAACTATGGATTATAGTGGGGATGTTGCAATATATATCAAATGATTTTAAAGTTGTTTATCCCAATTTATTTAATATTATATGAAAATATATATTGAGAAAACTATAAATACTTTTTGAATACCTTTTGAATAACCCTTATATAATTCATACAATAATTACATGAGTTAATTATCCATAATGAATTGGATATTCAAATATTTTATGGTTACTCATCTATCTAACCCCACCCTCATATGAGGGTGGGGGGAAATATAGAGTAAAACATAATATGTTTTACTCTATATTCCCCCCATACCCACCCTCATCATATGAGGGTGGGAGGGAATATAAAGTAAACCATAAT
>ML814985.1:87630-102165 GCA_009831015.1 Picea engelmannii | reverse complement strand
TGAGGGTGGGGGGAAATATAGAGTAAACAATAATATATTTTACTCTATATTCCTCCCTCCCTCCCCACCCTCATAATATGATTTACTATATATTCCCCCCACCCTCATCATATGAGTAAAATAGGTGTGGGGAAATATAGAGTAAACCACAAGATGTTTTACTCTATATTCCCCCCCACCTCCACCCCTAATGGGTGGGATAAATATAGATTAAAACATATTATGTTGGTTTTACTCTATATTTCCCCCCATGCCCCCACCCCCACACTCAATGGGTGGGGGTGGGGGGGAATATAGCATAAAACATATTATGTTTTACTCTATATCCCCCCCACATGTTTTACTCTATATTTCCCCCCACCCCCACCATATGAGGGTGAGGGTGTGGGTGGGGGTGTGGGTGGGGGTGGGGGGGAATATATTATGGGGTGAGGGTGGGGGTGGGGGAGAATATAGAGTAAAAAATATTATGGTTTACTATATATTTCCCCCCATAACCTATCACATGACTATTAATTCCAAGAAAAACTAATTTACTGAATCACAATACATCTAGGTTTTGAGCAATAATCAATGAAAGAATTAACAAAGAAACCATAAAACATTTTCACACAAGATTCGGGTAAAACCCCTGGAAAAACCCTTGTGGGAAAACCAGATCTGTGATGATTTTCTATAAAATCAGGGCTCTCGTCCTGGGATAATGGCCCTTCTAAGGAAATACAAATCAGCAACTAGCCCAGCCCAAGATCTCTCCTTCGATCTTGTTGGATACTATCTTCTTTGTTGTCCCTTTGCACCCTTTCCTCGACTCCTTCCCCTGCACACCTGAGTGCTCACTCACTCTTTGTGTACCATCATTGTGTCTCCTCCTCTTACCTAGGATGCCTTTTATTATATTGAGATTTGACCAAATCAATCAAACCCTATATCTTTAAAGTGATAAAAGGTTGAGATATAATCTCACCTTCACTTTAGATCTAATGGTCATAACTTAATCAGACACTTTCTTAAGTTACTATAGCCAATAACTTAGGATTTTAACTTAATTAACAAAAGAGCATTCACTTTAATTATTTATCTCATAAAGTGAACTCCCTAAGGTATACTGAGAGGTTACAAGGACAAATTCCACAAGCTAGACATCGACCCTCTATGGAAGTACCTATCCAATGCTACAAAAATCAACACTCCCACTTAGCGAGGAAGGTACTTCCACTCTCTAGAAGTAACTTTGTATTCACTATTCAATCTGATATCTCACTCAAACCCTACTATGAAGACTTGTTTCCTATGCTCCTATAAGCCTCCTGCTTCTGAGCATCTTGCATGGACATATCGAACCATGAATTATTTTGGATGGACTTGGAAGGTTTCCCCTTCCCACCTAAACCTAAAGGATGACTCCTCTGAATTGCTCAACCTTCAGAGCTACCTACTACTCATTCTTTGTCACCCTTCTTGCCATTACTCACAAGACACTCCAGAATTTTCATTTTCCTAGATCCCTGCTTGGGACCTGATTCTCGAACCTGTTTCTCAATGCTTCTCTGGGATTCATGAGCCCTTTCTATGCACTACCCAACAATTCTCCCCGTTGCTTGAAATTTTCTAGGTATTCTTCCCGCTGCCCATGTGTTTCCTGGACCTGCCCGGCCCCTGTGGCCCCTGTTGGGAAATTATGTGACCCTCTATGGCCTCCCTGTGTGTTTTCTACCATCTAAACTATAGCACGACAACTTCCTTTCCTTTCCCCCTTCTTAACTCAACACACATGACCCGGCCTGTGGCTACAGCAGCTTGTGGGAGTTGTTCTATTCACCACTCTCCTAGCTTGGTGGTCAGTGGCTCTGCAACAATTAAACTTGTCACTTGATGGTTGCAACTACGCCCTCTCAACAACCATGTCCACCTTGTTATCAACACTTGCAGCATATCTTCCACCTATTTACACAGCCCAATGACTCCTTCTTTGACTTCTCATATCCACGATCATTCATGTGTGCCTAGCCACCGCACCCACCTTGGTGATTGATGTAATTTCTCAGCCTGTGACTTCCAATTTTTGGCAGCTCCTCTTTCTACGGTGGTTTTTCCGGACGCTTCTCTTCGTGTGCCCGCAGATCTCCCCCAATCTGTAGCCAATGACTAAAGTTGTGACTGAATTTATGGCTAATTTTATCACTTTGTCACAACCTTTAACAAGTTCCAGCGGCTCTCTCTATTTCCAACTCCTCATTTTGATGTCTTCACCACTGCAGTCATTCCCTTCTCTGACTCCTATCCACTGGCTCGATTTATCCACAGTTCTTAGCCACACAATCTCTCTTCGTGTGGACCTACCAATTACTTTAGTTTTCAAACTTTACCATTCAACAGCTCTGCCCTAGATGGCCTTCACGGCTGCCTTACTTTCTGCTTGTGTGGCCTCTCAGCAAAATCTGTAGAGGTAGATCGGTCTCCTTTGCCTCCTTGCCATTTTTTTTAATTTTTATGTTTACCGAGCCTCCACTCAGCTAAAACTCAGATCCACAGTGGCCCAATTAAAAAAATTGATCTTCAAAATATGTACGTTGTATGGGCCCGTACGAACTATGCCTTTAAAAAAAAAAGTTTATTTTTGGGTTTTCAACTTTACCCCGTATCCTCCCTAGATGGGGTGACATATGGAAATAGTGAGAAAGGTGGCACACAAGAAGCCAGGGGATTTATTACCCCCAGTCGTTTCCCTCATCCCCACACCATTTGAATGACTGGCCATACCATCACACTTATGGTAGTGCATTACTCTACCTACAGAAACTTAATGGATATGCATGTGAACCAACTTTGGAGCTCTGCGACGGATACTTATCCCCGGACTAATGTCACTTCATCTTTCATAGCACCCCCCACCAACATTCAATTGTCTGATATGAAGGTAAGAACTCCATGGTATTCTATCATTCACCAAGTTATGTTGCCTCTTTGGTTCTCACGGCCTCTTGTGCATTCTTGTGGTGAACCTCCTCCTGTCGCCTCCCTTCCTCTGTTGGTCACCTCTCTAATTCTCCTTTTCACCTACATAACTTCATTATCTTGGAATTCGCCTCTTTTCCCCCATCTTCAGTGTTATCCTTCAATTATTCCCAGAGAGCGTGGGAAACCCAAAATGGGGCCATAGTATTACAGTTTCGTTGTGAGGCACAATCTCCCTGACCCTTCGCAACCCCTCCCTCTAACCAGCTCCCATGGAAGAGGCTATAATTGGACAGAGACTTCCCCTCCCTCCCCTCATGCCCATAACTTGCCACCATCCCCTTTTGAAAATATGCCCATAGCAGACTATGCCCAACCCTCATCTCCTTTCGGATGACCACTTGCAATTAATATTTGATATGAGGAGAATCCTGGAGGAACAAACTCATAAGAAACGCACTCTCAGTCGATGCATGGACCTCTCGTTTGACGCCTTGTCATATAATCTAGAGAAAATGCGGTGTTTAACCTGCGGACAAAATTTTGTCTTCACCTACAACACCAATGGACGTTCGGGTTTGACAAATTTCTTGCTTCTCTCTTAGCTTACATTTCAGGACTCGACTCTTTTAAGTTTTGTTAAGTTTTATGATCTATATCTACAGCCATGGTGGCCATGAGCTCTGGTGCATGACACTAGACACGTCTAACATTAGTAATATGACATATGGCAAGATGAACTGTTAAAAACCTATTATGATTATTAAATGTTTTGGTGAACCAACTGTTCTAGTTTCCGTGTTGTGGTGAAACAGGTGGCAAGAAAGGATCATTGTACTTTTTTGAAGCTCTTAAGGTAATACACATTTTCTCTTTTATTTACAAAAAAAAGCTTTACCCCGCAGCCTAGAAATAAAAATTTCAAATTTCACGTAGACCTGGAAATTTCTCACTGCCAATAATCTTGTTCCTTGTGGAAATCTATCTTCCTTGTAACCAAAGCTATGATACCATGTTAATTTTATAGAACCTAGCACGGGACTGTTAATTCCAAGAAAAAATAATTTACTAAATCGCAATACAACTAGGTTCTGAGCAATAATCAGCAGAAGCATTAACAACAAAAACCATAAAACATTTGCACATGAGATTCAAGTAAAACCCCTGGAAAAACCCTTACGGGAAAACCATATCTGTGATGATTTTATTGCTATAAAATCAGGGCTCTCATCCTGGGATAATGGCCCTTCTGAGGAAATACAAATCAACAAATAACATAGCCGAAGATCTATCATTCGATTTTGTTGGCTGCTATCTTCCTTGTTGCCCCTTTGCACCCTTTCCTCGGCTCCTGCCCCTACACACCTGAGTGCTCACTCACTCTTTGTGTACCATCACTTTGTCTTCTCTTCTCACCTAGGTTGTCTTTTATTACATTGATATTTGACCAAACCAATCAAACCCTAGATCTCTAAAGTGATCAAAGGTTGAGATCTAATCTCACTTTCACTTTAGATCTAACGGTCATGACTTAATCAAACATCTTATACATTCTCTTAGACCCTCCTGCCTCTTGTGGATTAATTCAACCCCCATATTTTTCCATGTCCCCTTAATAGTTGGCATCACATTTTATTATTAAAATTTTAGAAATACACTTCACATATACATTGTTTGGCCATAGCCACACATTATATCTACATAAGAATTAATTAAACTAGGGATTATAGTGGGGATGTTGCAATATATATCAAATAATTTTAAAGTCTTTTATCCCAATTTATTTAATATTATATGAAAATATATATTGAGAAAATTATAAATACTTTTTGAATACCTTTTGAATAACCCTTATATAATTCATACAATAATTACATGAGTTAATTACCCATAATGAATTGGATATTCAAATATTTTATGGTTACTCATCTATGTAACCCCACGCTCATATGAGGGTGAGGGTGGGGGGAAATATAGAGTAAACCATAATATGTTTTACTATATATTCCCCCCATACCCACCTCTTTTACTCTATATTCCCCCCCACCCCCATATGAAGGTGGGGGTAGGGGGAAATATAGATAGAGTAAAACATATTATGGTTTACTCTATATTTCCTCCCACATGTTTTACTCTATATTTCCCCCCATCCTCACTCTCAATGGGTGAGGGAAATATAGAGTAAAACATATTATGTTGGTTTTACTCTATATTTCCCCCCACAATCATTAGGTGGGGTGGGGGGTATATAGAGTAAAACATATTATGTTGGCTTTAATCTATATTTCCCCCCACCCTCAATGGGTGGGGGTGGAGGAATATAGAGTAAAACATATTATGATTTACTATGTATTTCCCTCCACCTATTTTACTCCCCCGCCCTCACCCTCATATACTCAATAAATATACCACACCTTCACATAGTTCTTCTCACATATTAACATGAATTAATTATAAATAAATATGAATTAACAATAACAACAAATTTTTTAAGTATCATTCTATGTAAAAAATAAATCTAATTATTTATTTATGTAAATAAGAAATCAAATTATTTATTTATTTATATAATTGTAAATAATATATATATATATATATATATATATATATATATATATATATATACAAAGCTATTTAAGTTCACGGTCATCAAATTTTCAAATTATATATGTTTGATCTATATATTATTATAAAAAATTTCCAATTAATATAATTTTGTTTGTTGTTGAAATGACCAAAACAAATATCAACAATTTGACGACTTTAACATGAAAGCCCCATTAGCATGACAATGAAATTGATGAGAATAGTGTATTTATAAAATTATTTAAACTTGAGATATCAATTTGATATCGATTTTTTATATTTTATAAAAATTTAATAATAATTAAAAATAAGAAGAAAAAGAATTTATATATATAATTATTTTTTCAATTAATATAAATTTGTGTGATTGAAAAACACAACAAATAACAAAAACATCATCAATAATTTGAAGACTTTACCATGAAGGACCATTAACATGACATTGAAGTTGCTGATAAGAAATTTGAAAAAGAAATTTAACCATTTCGAAAAATTGTGGTCGAAAATCTTAAAAAGAAAGGTATTTACTTTACAATTTCCATCAATTATTGGAATCCTTGTATCGATTTTGACATTCATATGAATTCGTCAATATTCTTTGTATGGATTTTGACATAATGACTTTTCCAATATTCTTTTATGATAAGGTATAATTATTAATTTTGAAGTCACAATATTCTCTCTCCATCGAATTCTCTATTTAAAAAAAAATCTAACCTACTCATGGTGGTGACACTTTATGACAATTCATATGATTTTTCTTTTATTCTAGTCAATAGTTTACACTACCCCTCACCCTTTTGCTTTTTTGAATTGAATCCAATTCACTTTGTCTCTTCCAAGTGGACATATCCTTTCCTTCAACGTTTTTACATTTATATTTAAACTTTGCTTTTACAACTTGGGATGGTAGGTAAGATTTTTTTTATATACATGATGGGATATGATAAAAAATAAATTTATTTTAGATTTTAAAAAAATGTTTTAATTTTTTTAATATAAACAGTAAGTTCTATAAAATATAATGATTAACTTCAAGACTAAATAACTTGCAACCATTTTTAAATACTATACCATTATTATTATTATGAAAATCATTAATATAAGATAAAAATATATTTTCCATGGTTTATGGTTTTCCTTTTCTATCGACAATGACTTTAGAATGTCTTTTCCTTCATTTAAAATACATTGAGAGAACGAACAAAGCAATTTAGTGGTCTTTTATTGGATACTAGAGGGAGGTCTTGGCTATTCTTGATATTTTTCTCACTAGATGTGTTTAGGACTTCCGGTTTTGGAAAGGAAAGATTCCTTTAGATCGTGCTTCGCAATTTCTTTCCTTTTTTACCCATCTTAATCGTTCTTGTATCTTAATGACATTGCTATAAAATACTCCACAAACTTTCTTTGGATGGTGAAGTATTATGGGACCATTAGAAGATTTATTGTTTCTCTCATTACTATAATCTTAACTAACATCTTTATATCCCACTATCAAAACAATGTGATGAAATTAATTTATACATTAACTTACCAGATTCACTAATTCCAATGATGGTTTTTTCAAGCCTTTACTAGTAGGAAAGCATACATAAGATTTTATATTAATCTGTTACTTGTTACCTTTTAAAGATAGTTTTAACTAATTTCCCTGAATGCACATCACTCTGTATATGATGTTTTCTTAACTTTACCTTACAAACTTTCTACAAATTAATGGTATGACTAATGTTTATTATTATATCATGACAATAAATAAGAACCACCACACACATTTGCTTATATTGGATTTCATTTTGTTTGTAATACTATATAGTAATCTTCTATTTTTTTTTAAAGATAGTTTGAATTAGTTCCCTAGATGTACATCACTCTCGATATGATATTATTTAACTTTGTCTTACAAACTATTTATAAATTAATGGTATGATTAATGTTTACTATTATGTCATAACATAACATTAAATAAAAACCACTACACACAATTGCTTACATTGGATTCTATTTAGTTTGTAATCTTTTAGTTGTTCTAACACATTTTCCCATGTCTTGAGTGATTATTTTTTTCTTCTTCTTTTCTCACAAGTTTTTTGAAAAATCTCCCATACCATGTTAATAGAATATGTTATTCTATTTATAACATGTAGAACATGTTATTCTATTTATATTAATTCTTTATTTCTTCATTCGTTTTTGTGATTATGAATCAAGAAAAGTTATATGTATTCGATGCATAACTTCACATGTGTCAAAAATCACTCCCTTATGTTAGTTTCTTCCAATCAAGCTATCCTTGGTCTATAATTCCTTTACAGTGTGAAGGGGAAGTATCATTAGTAGTGATCTCTTATTATTGAGAAGAGGGTTCGAGGAGCAACACCCCCACAAGGTTAAAGGAAGAACCTCGAAACCTTAACATAATTTGGCACAAACAACACCTTTCATGCCATGTTTTAGAACCTATGAGCACACTTAGCCTTCATATGCACTCAACAACTTTCACACATACTTCAACACCCATGCACACTCTTCAACACATATTAGCACATTGTACACACACTTTAACATGTTGCACACCAAGTTCTAGTTTTTTATGTGCACTAAGAATGCTAGCCATCGTCAGGATCATTATGTAATCGCAATAGGTTATACACACCAACACATGCACACCAATAGTAGCAGGGACCTACAACTAACAACAAAGTTGGTAGCCTCATGGTTCAATAGGTAGCTTAACAACCATGTCGTTAACCAAACACATTTCCTAGTGTTGTTCCCCTTTATTACATTTCATCAATTGGTTTTCGAGTGGTTACCGAAGAATCCATGGGTCACTGAAGTTAGCTTTTGATCAGTGGGTTACCAAAGTCAATTATGGTAGGAAATAACAATAGTGGGGAAAATGAGGGTAGGTAAGAGCATTGAAGGTAGGGAAGATTATTGAGGCTAGGAAATAGTGGATTTGAAATCCATCCATTATGAGTGAATGATTGTCACTAGAATTTCTATACATACACATGCTACACACTGGCATTTATATATACATTGGATGTTAGCCCATATACTCTGGACATTGGTTAGTTTTGTCAATAGGATCGTAACATACATCAACAATTACAAGATTGAACTATTTTAACAACTTAATTTTAAACTTATAACTAAAATACATGTACTCTTATAGATATTATTCGTAATACAAAGTATAGAGTGTAGACTAGTTTTCTCTCTCATTCTATGTTTCACGTAGAATTGTATAAAAAGTTTACACAATGATACAAACATTGTTATGTCCAATTTTCCTTTATGGACACTTTGCTCAGTTTTGTTTCATTCTTGTTTATGCTTTCACACCCATAAATTAATAAGTCATATTTGTTTAAAATTTGATCATGTCAAGATGGATATAATAGAGAGGATGCTCTACAAGATGATGATACAACAATGAAATATTAAATTATGAGCTACCATTTTGGGTTATTTTTATATAGTCTATATATGTTTGTTGTACAAAGTATTGTTTATGACAATGTTTTGTCACTAGATTAGTATTTTTCTATAAGCTAGCAGAAATTTGTATTAATAGAGTACAAAATAAAATACAATCAAGGTAAACAATGTTCTTCCTCTAGGGAAACTAGGACCACATTAAGTCAAAATATTAGTGTGTTTCTTGCGATATTTCAAGGAAGAAGTCTTTACATCTAAAACCTTATTAGTAGCATATCCTAGATAATTACTAAAAACAACATAGAAGATGATTGATTGGATTGTCAAAACCAAACTAGGAAGCTAGTTCCCACCTATAAGGATACCAAAATAGAATAGGTGTTTCTAACCCAGGAGTATATGTGCCTATTTCTTCCACTGTTTAGTGTCCTTGATCCAGATTATGTTTGGAACGAAATGAAAGAAGAGAAATTACAATGAAATACTCATAAAACTTGCAAGAAGCACAGAAATACAACAATACTTGATTTCTATTAATGAAATAATTGTAAACAGACTATAAAAATATAGAGTGCAAGACTCGCTAGAATGGTGGCAGCTTTATCTCTGAGAAGAGATGTGATGGCTACACTCATTCACTATAAGGTGATTACAATGAGGCTTTTAAGGCCTTTTTTATGAATTCCAAAACCCTAGACATCCAAAAACCTAACCCTGGAAGGTGAAATGCCAAAAGTCATGTGGGCCCCTATGGGTAAGTTGGTACCTCAACTTCCTGGGGTCATAAATTTTGCATACGACCTATGTTTTAGGTGTGTGATAGCCCATTGGAAAGGTCTTTCATAAAACTACACATTTTGCCATCAAACTCTAACTTCATCTACAATTTGACTGTGGAAAGCCAAAACAACACTATTTAGGGCTCCAAAACGGCCCTAGAAGTACATCAAGAGTGTTTACATGAAAACATACAAAAGAAGTCAGTTGGACTAGGTAGGAGGCCACTAGTATCCACCTGGAAGATGTGTAGGGCTCTAGACAGCCTCGAAAGTGTAGAACCCACAATTACAAAGAAGTATAGAAGAACATGTTGAACTAAAAAATGGCAAAAGGAGCTTGTTGGAATAGGTGGGTGGCCACCAATATCCACCTGGATCAATCCTCCCCCCTTAGGAAGCAATAGTCTCCATTGCATTGAATGCCCAGGGAAGAGGGAAAAGCATGTTCCGAATATGAATCTTGGTGAGTTGTGTCCTTTGTTAGAGAATTTGTGTTGCTTGGTCTGTGGAAGAATATCACAAACTGGTTGTTGGAGGGGTTGAATATGCTCTACCAACCTGTTGTCTCTCGGTTTGATGGGGTAATGTGTAGGCACCATTGTAGGTGAAGAAACAATATCTTTTTTCTCTTTAACAATATGTTTTTGCTAGATAGAAGGTGTTGAGGTTGCAGTGGTTGTAGCGGTCTTTTGTGAATCCTTTGAATAGACTGTGAAGAGGATGAATTTTGTAGTATGAGAGATTACCTTGCGGAACTGTTTTTGTGGAGCAGTAGTCGGAAATACCTCTGGTATCCTATAGAGTTGACCTCCTAGAGTAATAATGACACTAAAGGGTCTAGACTCATAGACATCATGACATATCCACATATATGGTTGGTCCAAAACCACATCACAGACATCAAGAGGAGAAACATTACACACTACGTCATCCTTGAAGGGTTGGATGCCATAGGACATGCGACATTGCTAGCTGACACAAAGATCTCGTCCCTGGTGAAGCCACCCGATGTTGTATGGTTGTAGGTGTGGTGTTGTCGACAACCCCAAGTGTTTGACGGCCTTAGTTGAGATCAAGTTCTTTTGGTTGTCGTTATCAACAATGAAATGCAACGGGGTCCCCTTCACCCACATCTTTGAATGGAAGAGGCTCTCCCCCTCTTCAGGATCTACTAATTCTTCTAGTTGAATTGTTGTGGTCATGACAGTGGCAGTGGGGTCTGCATCGATGATCTTTCTATCTTCAATATTTTATGGATCAGATTCTGAATCAGGGTTTGGATCTGTGTCTTTGACCTCAGCCACCAATGATTGTTTAGAGAGACATTCATTGGTGTTGTGTGAGGGGATTTTTTGGAAGTCACACCACTTCCCAGTGTCATTCTTCATCTCCCCTTTACCCTTTTTGTCCCATGTCTTGGACTGGTTTTCTAGGGGTTGTTGGTTAGGGTCGTCTTTACCGTGCTTTGGTTGTTTCATATTTGTAGACTTGAATTCCCATTTGTTCTGGTGCCTCAATTTCTGCTCGATTTTGATAGCATATCATTAGGAAGCTCCCAATGATGAGATGTTTAGGAAATCCATTTTGGTTTCGATGTACCTATGCAGAACCCCCAGTATTTTAGAAACAGATGCTACTCGAATTCCTTGATACCTAGCTTGGTGCGCAAGGTATGGAAATTATTTGTGAACTCTCACATTGTTTGGATCTTCTCCTACCATAGTGTGGTCCATCTCATGTATTGATGTTCATATTTATCAACAGTATAGTATTTTTCTTTGACCGCATCCACAAAAAAATCCCAAGTGGCATTGTTACAAGAGAATCCCCCTGCAGACAAGTGGATTTCCTCTTGGATACTAGATCCCTATGACCAAGATAGGAAATTGTTATTGTGGACACTAAATTTCCTTTTCATGAAGATAAACTATCAAAGAAGAAGAAGGAATAAGGGTAAATACCTTTTTACCGACGTTTGTCCTTGCTCGATCCAGGCTGATCTTGATCTCCAAGTTCTTTAGAAGGTCCTGTAATACAATGAGAAATAACAACGATACTTCCTACTCTACCATGATTAGCTTCATAATGGATCTATGAAAGAAACAATTTCATGAAATGTACACAAACTTTAAAGGAAACAAGATAAGAATGGATTTATATTAATGAAAACAAAGTGAGATACTTACAGCCATGGATGTAGGTGTAGCATATTCACCAAGCTCTCTTATTTCAGGCCCTTGCTCAAATAATCCACACATAGAATGTTGATTCTTCAATGATATCTCCCTTATGAGATCATAAGTATGATGCTTCACAATGTCTCCATCCCCTTCCTTATGAGATCATAAGTTAGGTGCTTCTCAATTTCTCTATCCCCCCTTTCACCATGAGAAGGCCTCCTTATATAATCTTGTAGAGACCCAACCACCTTAGATATTCTTGGGATAGGTTGAGGATCCTTCTCCATAAGTTGTGGATCTTCCCGAATATGTATCCTTGACCTTAGATTCGAATCCAACCAACTCCAAAGATGAGGGGGATTTATCCCTGATTTTCCTCAACAACCCAAAATTTGTTGAAACAGGTCAGCGCTCCCCCAAAAGGGTGCACAGAGAATTTCAACGCTCCCCCAAAGAAATCCAGGGAGCACTGGCACTCCTTGACAGTGGGTAGGGGAGTGCTTCCCTCCAAAATCCATTTTTGAGTGGTCTATTCCATGGTAAAGGTTTTGTACTCTTCATCAAAAGATTTCTCCTTCTTAAACCAGTCTTTGAGGGTGTCTGAAGTGTCCTTGTGATGTCATTCGAGACATGACATGGGAAATATGAATGTAAGATGTTTGCGACACTTGTGACACTTATGTCTAAAAAGAGACACTTGCGACACTTGTAATGACGACAATAGGTCATCATTGAAGTGAGTAATTTTGATGTGTAACTGATTTCCCCCCAAAGCGCGAAGTCAGAAGATGGAAATTGATGACCAAAGTACTTTGTAGACTTTGTCGAGAAAGGGTACAGACTCAGAGAAGCTGGTATAATATGCACATAACCATCAAACAAATATTATGACATCTTTCAAACCCAAGGCAGGCATACCTATGCTTGAGTGACAAATACTTTCAAGGTATGGTTGCCATAAAATACATTTTGGATCCATAATTATATTGACAAAAAGGTATAGCCACTGAAGATATAATGTGGATCTATAATCCTATGACCTAAACTAATCGTAGCCACAAATAATACACAGTGGATATATGAGACGATAAGACATAGCCATGGACCAATACAAAGTGGATCTATGTGACAGTATATGTGTCAATATTCAAGAGAAACTCCATCGCAACCTGGGCAAAGTATATACCAGAGTGATTACTCAACCCAGGGTCTTCTTACCGATCCTGATGTAGTATGAGTCTAACTATGTGAATAGATGTCCTGATGTCTAACATGGAAGAGACCACTTGATTACCGGTCAATGAGGTAAACCATTAACAAGTGCGAGGGAAAATCACCATTGATGTCAATGAGTCCCAAGGTACTCCAATACATTCCAGTGAATGTGAACAAATGAGATGAAGTCGAACATCCATGGAATCATCCAATTAGGGGTCAATGATGTAAACCTACTGTCAGAAGCAAGGAGGCATGTCATTGAGGCATGCAAGTCCGAAGGTACTAACTGGTTTCTAAGTCTAGTTCTTGGATAATGTGTTGAAGTCGACATCAATAGACTCGTCATAGGAGGGCCTTGATGTTGTTGGGTATGTGTTATATTCTTTGCATGAGTAGTAGTGTCACCTACCTCGGGAAACATGACACCTACCTCGAGAAACGTGTCATGTATTTAGGTGGTTTTTTCGGCACATGGTTTTTGCCGATGGTTTTCTATTTTCGGTTAAGGAATTAGGGTTTTGGACTAATCCAGGTCATTGGGTTAGGGTTTTGGATGCCGCTGGATCCTATATGTAAATTGTATTGTAAACAATGTAACACAATGTATGAATATAATATATGTTGGTTTTTCCGGTTTGGGTTTCTAGGGGAAAAATCTCTGTGTAATGTTTGCATTTACCATTGTATCTTTTCTATTCTTTTCTAAATATCTGTTTACAATGGACATTGTACAAGGTTAAAAATTACATTTGGTATCAAAGCTTTATTAGCTTCAGGGGGACGCCTTTGTGGTCAAGGGTTTGGCTCGGGACTGTGATAAGCCTTGTTACAGTGGGAGATCTGCGATATTGTTTTTCAGGTGAAAAGAAATGGCAAGAAATTCGAAGATGGAGATCGAGAATTTTAATGGGAAAATATTTGAGCTGTGGAAGATCAAGATGGAAGATCTTTTGGTGGATAAAGATCAGTGGATCGCGGTAGATCCAGGTACTGCACCTACAGGAACTTCTGCAGATGACTGGAAAAAGATGGATCAGAAGGTAAAGAGCACAATTCAATTGTGTCTCTCCAATTCAGTATTACTGAATGTGTCAGAGGAAGCTACAACCAAGGATTTATGGGAAAAGTTGGGGAAGTTGTATTAGTCTAAGTCCCTGGTAAATAAACTATTCCTGAGAAAGAAGCTGTATAACTTGAGGATGAGAGATGGAGACTCAGTGACAGAGAATTTGAACGCCTTCAATACTGTGGTAAGTCAGTTAGTATCTATTGAGATTAAAATTTCAGATGAAGATAAATGTATCAGTTTGTTGTGTTCTTTACCAGACTCGTGGGATAGTCTGGTTGTGGCCATAGGTAGTAAT
>ML814985.1:59214-87407 GCA_009831015.1 Picea engelmannii | reverse complement strand
AATATGAAAAGTATGATGGAGGTAATGTTTTCTTAGGTAATGATTCGACAACCAGAATCATAGGAAGAGGAAGGGTCAAGTTGAGACTCATAGATGGAAGGATTAGAACACTGCCTAGTGTTCTACACATCCCAAGTATGGCCCAAAATTTGATTTCTGTAAGAAAAATGGAAGATGCAGGGGTAAAAACAATTTTTGAAAAGGGAACTTGCAGGATGGCTCGAGGAGCAATGGTGTTGATGAAGGGAGTTCGGTTTGGAACTCTGTATAAGCTGCTAGGAAGCACTATTAGTGATCGGTGTAATAGCTCCATTTTTCCTGATATTGGATTTGAAGAAGAAAGAACTCCTACAGTCTCTGGAGAAAAGGTTATGTTGTGGCATCAAAGACTGGGGCATATCGAAGAGAAGGATCTTCGACTACTACACGGTAAAGGTATGGTTGAAGGTATGTCTAACTGCTCTCTGGATTTTGATTTCTGTGAACATTGTCTATATGGGAAGCAAAATTGGGTAAGATTCCCCTCTGGTGCAACGAGGGTAGAAGGAATTTTACAACTAGTTCAAAGTGATGTTTTTGGACCTATGTCGGCCCCATCATTGGGAAAATCTATGTACTATATCTCATTTATATATGACTTCTCGAGGAAAAGTTGGATATATTTCCTCAGGAAGAAATCTGAAGTCTTTGATAGGTTTAAAGAGTTTAAGGCTCTTGTTGAGAATCAAACAGAGAAAAGAATTAACTTGTTGAGAACAGATAATGGCAGAGAGTTCTTTGGGAATGAATTTGAAGAATTGTGTAAGAAGTGCGGTATAACAAGGTAGAAGACTACTCCATATACACCTCAATAGAATGGAGTTGCAGAAAGGATGAACAGGACACTGATGGAAAAATCAAGGTGCGTGCTCAATGGTGTCAGGTTAGGGCAAGAATTTTGGGCAGAGGCAGTGGGTACTGCATGTTATCTGGTCAACAGATCACCCTCATCAACATTGGGTGACAAGACTCCACAAGAGGTATGGACTGGTAAGGAACCTTCTCTCACACATCTTAAGGTATTTGGTTGTGATGCATATGTTCATGTTCCAAAGGAAAACAAGAGTAAGTTGGATAAGAAGGATGAAAAATGTATCTTTATTGGATATAAAGATGGTCTCAAAGGTTATAAGCTTTGGAACCTAGAAACTAAGAAGGTAGTGTATAGCCGAGATGTGGTATTTAGAGAAATGAAGGTTGTTGTTAAACAAGAAGTCCTACCAAGTAAGGAAGAACCAGAGAAGATAGAGTTTGATTTAAAGGATGATGAAGCAGACTCTACAGAAGAACATGAATCAAAAGAAGAAGGTCCTCATACTCCAGTATTGAGGAGATCAGATCGAGAAAGAAGGCTACTGAAAAGGTATAGTCCATCTGATTTTTGTTCAAATTTTGCTTTGTCTATTACTGATGATGATCCTAGAACTGTCAGGGAGGCAGTGGATTCAGAGGATGGAAATCCTTGGAAAAGGGCCATGGAAGAAGAAATGGCATCTTTGGATAAGAATGAGGCTTGGGATCTAGTGGAGTTGCCAACTGGAAGAAATCCCATTGGAAGAAAATGGGTATTTAAAAAGAAGCTAAATGCAGAAGGAAAAGTGGAGAAGTACAAAGCTCAATTAGTAGCAAAGGGTTATTCTCAGGTTGAGGGAATTGATTTTGGTGAGATTTTTTCTCCTGTTGCCAAGTTAACCTCTATAATATTTTTGTTATATGTTGCTGCTGCATTTGATTTTGAAATAGAACAGATGGATGTGAAGACAACATTCCTACATGGGGATATGGAAGAATAAATCTTTATGAAGCAACCAGAAGGTTATGCTGTGAAAGGAAAGAAAGAGTTGGTATGCAAGATGAAAAAGTCCCTGTATGGTTTAAAACAATCACCGAGGATGTGGTATCAAAAATATGATACTTATATGCTGGGACTTTGCTTCACAAGAAGCAAAGAGGATCACTATGTGTATTCCAAATTAATAGGTGATCATTTGATTTGTTTGGTCTTGTATGTGGATGACATGTTGTTGATAGGAAACAACAAGGAGATTATCCAGGATGTGCTACGAAGGAAGACCGGGATTGGACAAAGCGGTCGATATACATGGCTTTGTCGATGCAAACTGGGCTGGAGATTTGGATCGTAGGATATCTACAAGAGTGTATGTGTTTAACCTGTTTGGAGGAGCAATAAGTTGGATGAGCAAAAGACAAGTTGTAGTGGCACTTTCAACTACAGAATCTGAATACATGGCAGCCACTCATGCAAGTAAGGAAGCAGTATGGTTACAAAGATTGTGTTCAGGTATTGGGTTGGTACAACAAGATGTAAGGATAGAGTGTGACAGTCGGAGTGCAATTTTTCTAGCGAAGAACCCTACTTATCATTCAAAAATAAAGCACATTGATGTTCAATATCACTTTGTGAGAGACATGATTGGCGAAAACAAAGTATCACTGATGAAGGTGGACACTTTGAAGAATGTTGCAGACTCATTAACAAAATATGTGAGCACTGAGAAGTTCTCTTGGTGTAGAGGATCCATGGGCATTGTTGCCCTAGATTTTTGACTATGTAACCCTGTAACCCCCTGTGTGCAAAGAAAACAACAAGTGGGAGAATGTTGGGTATGTGTTATATTCTTTGCACGAGTAGTAATGTCTGAGCGTATGCACCGAGCGCATAGGGGGGTTAGAGGGGGGGTGCAGGGGGGCGGAGCCCCCAGCGCGGGGGTCTGGAGGAAGCGCCCCCGGGAAAAAAAATTCTTCCTCGGGAAATGTGACACCTACCTCAAGAAACGTGTCATGTATTTAGGTGATTTTTTCGGCACATGGTTTTTGCCGATGGTTTTCTATTTCCGATTAAGGAATTATGGTTTTGGACTAATCCAGGTCATTGGGTTAGGGTTTTGGATGCCGCTGGATCCTATATGTATATTGTATTATAAACAATGTAACACAATGTATGAATATGATATATGTTGGTTTTTTCGGTTTGGGTTTCCAAGGGAAAAATCTCTGTGTAATGTTTTCATTTTCCATTGTATCTTTTCTATTCTTTTCTGAATATCTGTTTACAGTAGACATTGTACAAGGTTAGAATTTACAGATGTATCCCCCATCAATGACACGAAACTAACACATAGATGTAATTGGTGGATCGAATGAACATGGACTGACACGGGTATTGAAACAAGATATTTGTGATGGATGAATCTCGAGGAAGATACTTCCCTTGAACACTGAGGCACAATAGCAGAAACATGACATGGACCAAAACATGATGATGCAATGGATACGATGACTTTCATCGGGTGACCCAAAGGATTAAAACAACTTAGAGGATTGGTTCAGTGCAGAGGTTTAGCGGATTAAAATGTGTGCAAAGAAAAAGTGTCGTCTTCAAGGGCGACTGTAATACTGACTGGTACTGTTCTCAAAAACTGCTTGGCTTGCTTCCTTAAATTTTTTCCCCCATCTAGATAGATGAGTACCTCTTTTTGATTTAATGAGCTCGAGGAGGATAAAACATGCTCGATATAACTCACCTTTGGTAAGTCCCTCTTCCTTTTTTTAACGAACTGGAAGAAGTAAGGGTTCGGCGCCACATGGGCCCTTCAATGTATGATTCTTTTAACGAGTCCAGAGAAGGTAAAATCGGTGATTTTTCATGTTTAGAGAGTCTGAAAATGACTTAAAGACAACTCCAGGGTTGTCCTTTTTCGTAATGTTAGTCTCTCGAGGCCGAAAAATAGATAAACTACCACTCAAAAGATGTTCTTTCAAACCTTTTAACGAGTGTGAAAGGAAGCAAGATCACTCGGCAATCTTTTCACGTTTAGAGAGTCTGAAAAGAGCTTAAAGACAACTCTAGGGGGTTCCTTTTTCGTGTATCCATGCGAGCCCGAAAAAGAGATAAAAGGTTGCTCTGTTACATTCTCATGTTTTTATGAGCGTGAGAAAGAACAAAGACTAAGCTTGGTACTCTGCCCCCAACTTGAAAGCTAGTGGCTTAACTCCAGAATGATCATCAAAGGATGGAGACATGCCCCCCAAGCTTCAATTCATTCACTGACTATGAGGTTGTCACCAATTTATGTACTAGATGGAGAAAAAGAATAAGGGTGGATGAAATGAAGGTTCAAATACAAGACCTAACGAAATACTCGACTTGACATCTACGAGATCTGGCGAAAGACTCGACTTGACAGGAGAGGTGATTGTTTCATTTTTTAACGAGCTTGACACAGGAAAAGAACTATGCTCAAAGCTCTGGGTTGAATCCTCATATTTTTGTTTCATTTCTTAATGATCTTGTTACAGAGAGGAAAAACTATGCTTAAGGCTCTAGGTTGAATCTCCAAATTTTTGTTTCATTTTTTAATGAGCTTGCCACATAGAAGAGAAACTATGCTCGTAGCCTCTGTTTCATTTTTTAACGAGCTTGCTATAGAGAAGAGAAACTATTCTCATTAAATCTTATTGATCATGGATTCCAAGAGGATAACGCTCTGGAAGGACACCATGTCAAGGGACAAAACTCGATCATGGCTTCCAAGAGATCTTCACTGGATGGAAGAAGAATGCTCTGGAAGGAACACATGTCAAGGGTTGTGACAAGGGTAAGGAGATCAGGCTCCATTAGAACTACCAAAGAGATTACCATGTCAACTATCGTATCCAATTCATCTGAAGTTAAATTCATGGGAGATAACGCCACATAATTGACCTGTGGCATGGGTGATACCAACTACATATAAGAACCATCTAGGGAGGTCATGGGGTTGATGGTCAAGTCGGGGCCAACAAATGAAGGTTGATCAATATTCACCATCCTTCCATCGTGCGGGAAAGATATCACACATAACAAAGTGGATAGCTTTCATGGAATATACATAATCTTTCCCAAGGACTAAATCAAAATCCAAGGGGTCCTGGACTACCATAACATCAATAAAGACAATTTTCCCTCCCAAATTTATGGGAAACCGGGGAAGGATCCCTAAAGGGTGACTAGTTCTTCTGTTAAAAGAAAACAGAGTTTGGGTAATTGGCACAAGCTGAGGATAAACCAAAGCTTGCCAAGCAATAGAGGACAAAATACTAACGAACGAACCTTCGTCTATCAGTGTCTGAGGAATGGCTCGACCAAAAACCTATACTGTAATCTTGAAAGGAATGTGAGAGGGAAGACGAGGTCTAGTTAGCACACCCCAATAAAAAAGGATGGACTCATTACTTGGAGGGGGTTTCATAGGAGAAGGAGGAATGCCCCCCAACATGGTAGATTCTGTATCAACGAGAAAAACGTGGGCATAATCGAGTTTACTCTCTAGAGGGAGAGTAGGATCGATCGATGGTGGAACCGGATCGAACACTTTGCCACTCTTCAGAGGAGGAGTGGGATTGATCGATGATCTAACTAGAGCAACCACTTTGGCACTCCTCAATTGAGGAGTGGGATCGACCAATGGAGAAACCAGATCGACCACTTTGGTTTCACTCTTTTAATGAAGAGTGGGGTTGGTTGATGACGGAACTGAATCAGCTACTTGGGTTTTTGGTACAATCAAGGAGGAAACTATATTTACCACCTAATCAACCAGATTGACCAGTCCCTCAACTAACGATGGGTTGGGGGAAATTTTACGATAACATTTTGGAAGTTGAATCTTTTCCAAAAGAGAATAAGCCTCATCCATACGAGGACAAAGGTAAGAATAATGATCACCTTCGCATAACATGCAAGGAAATTTGATAGTTGTCTTCTTATGACCAACCTTAACAACACTAGTTGACGGGGTGTCACCAACATGTCTAGCAAGGGTCAATGACATGGAGGGCCACATTTCTAAGACCTTGGGAAGACCAGGGAAATCCCTCAGAAAGTGGTCACCCTTACAAATACTGCAAGGGAATTTGGGTTTTATATTCGTTGTTGTAGTCTATCGACCTCATCAACACTCCCAGTACTATTAATAATAGATGGTTGCTTGGATCCAACATTTGATGTAGTTGGAGACTTGGTCCCTTTCTGGTTCTTCTTCTTCTCTTTTTGTTTCCTCTTCTTCTTATCAACTTGGATACTCACTTTAGAGGTTTCACTAGGTGAAGAAGGAGAAATGGAAGGAGACCTGACGGGCAAATAAGGAGAAAGGTCGACATGAGGTTGATGTGTGGGTGGTGTGCCTACATCTGAAGCACTTGTATTCGAGATCACCGGAGTGGAAAACAACCATACCAGTAACCCAATTGTGAGACCTGGAAGGCTCAAAATAGATATGTAAGGAGGACCAATGTTTCCATAAGAAGGAAAAACAAAGGGTTCCACTAGAAAAGGGGTTCCTTCATTGGTCATTCTAGGAATTGACGCCATAAAAATAAATATCCAACCTAAATTCTGCTAGGGAGAATAAACATCACATGCTAAAAATCTAGTAAGAAGGCAAGCAAACAAAACCTTCTCACAATGAGCACACTAGTTGGTGATGAAATCCAACGTCACGGGAACAAAGTAAGAAGGGGTTGATATAGAGTGGGTGGAAAAGTTACATTGATGGCCTGCTTAATGGACTTACACCCTGGTGCAAGCTTCCACACATAATTGTGGGCATACCCTCCAAGGAGCTCGAGTGAGTCTAGCCAACGTCAATTCCAGGTACCGTGATTGCCCCTCCATATTCACCTTGTGTAAATACCTTAAAGATATGGGCCACTAAGGTTACCAACTACAACAATGATGCCTGGGGAAATAGTTGACAGTCTGATCCACGCGCAAGGGCAGGGTATCTAGCCCGAAATCAACTTGAAAGGCTTCCACTCATCATTGTGGGTATACCTTCAAGCGACCCCCATAATACGCACAATATCTACACAAAGACCAACAAAGTAGGGTGAGTAACTCTACTAGTCTCAATGCGACCTCAGGTTTGACCCTTGTGTGAGAAGGGCTTCCTAGGACAAAATGTAGCAATTGGATTTCACCGCTCCCTAACTCAAGATTCTATTTTTGTTTACAGGTTTGGAAATTTATGCTTTCATTCCAAATCCCTACACCTTAAGATAATGTAGGTTTGCTACCATAAACTATAAAAATGTGTAATCAATTTTTAGTTTAGCGCTTTATTTTTTAAGGCTATTGTTACTCAAAAGGAAAATGGCATGGACACTATGGTGTTTTAACCAACTTGAAAGTTATGCAAATATATGAAGATGCAATATTTTCATTTTGATGAAAGTTATGCTACAAGAAGGAGAAAACATTCATCATTACAGATGCACAATGTCCCAAAAAAAATCCAAAAACCATGCAATTCTGCGACTTCAAATGCAAGCTAGTTTCACTACCCAAAAGAAAAAATGAATTTATCTTCTTTGTTTGATTATGATGTATATAGAAAGTAAATACAAAACCTTCAATGCTCCACTACTTTCAATCAGGAGAAAAAGTCATATGCAGATGCAAAAGACATGAAGCAAAAGGGCTACAAACAAAGCATGGATTCAAGGTCTAAAACCAATAAAGCATTCAAGGAACACAAATAAAATGCAGAGAAGAATCCAAGAAAAGATAGGGAGAAAAAGAAACCACTCAAAACTGTCCCGACAAAACACGCAGCTAGAAAAGGCAATTTCACATTTCTAAAAAAGGTTCCAAGCTCCAATAAAGACAAGAGGGAGTGATAAGCATCAAAAACCAATCCAAACAACTTCACAAATCAACCACAGACTTTGGGTAAAGATCTCTACAAAACATGCAGCAAAAGACTAAGCAAAAAAAGGAAAAAACTCTCAAAAAAGAGACTAGCGCTCCCCCAGAAGGGTGCACAGAGTGTTGCAACGCTCCCTAAGACACTATGGGGGAGATATGGCCAAATATCAGCGCTCTGGTATGGCCTACAAGGGGGCGTTGGTCCTCCCAGAACTCAGAAAAAGAGCCAAAAACCATGCAAAAACTCACCCAGAATGCATGAAAATTGGTGAAATTGCTAGTGAAGGTAGGAAATGGTTAATGGATGATAAATAAACAGTATTTAAGTGATGTGAAAGGTGGGAAAAGGGCAGGGAAAAACCAAGGAAAGACAAATAGGAATCCTTCCCCAGTGGAGTTGCCAATTTCTGTTACAGGAGAATCCCCCTGCGGACAAGTGGATTTCCTCTTGGATACTAGACCCCTATGACCAAGATAGAAAAGTGCTATTGTGGACAATGAATTTCCTTTTCATGAAGCTAAAATATCAAATAAGAAGAAGGAAGAAGGGTAAATACCTTTTTACCGACGTTTTTCCTTGTTCGATCCAGGTTGATCTTGATCTCCAATCTCTTCAGAAGGTCCTACAATACAATGCGAAATAACAACGATACTTCCTACTCTACCATGATTATATTCACAATGGATCTCTGAAAGAAACAAGTTCATGAAACGTACACAAAATTTAAAGGAAACATGCCAAGCATATATTTATATTAATGAAAACAAAGTGAGATGCTTACAACCATGGATGTAGGTGCAGCAGCTTCACCAAGCTCTCTTTGTCCAGACCCTTGCTCAAATAATCCACAGACAGAATGTTGATGCTTCAATGATATCTCCCTTATGAGATCATAAGTTTGATGCTTCACAATGTCTCCATCCCCTTCCTTATGACATAATAAGTTAGGTGTTTCTCAATTTATCTATCCCCCCTTTCACCATGAGAAGGCCTCCTTATATAAGCTTGTAGAGACCCAACCACCTTAGATATTCTTGGGATAGGTTGAGGATCCTTTTCCATTAGTTTTGGATCTTCCCTAAGATATATCCTTGAACTCAGATTCGAATCCAACCAACTCCAGAGATGAGGGGGATTTATCCCTGATTTTCCTCAAAAACCCAAAATTTGCTGAAACAGGCCAACACTCCCCCAAAAGGGTGCACAGAGAGTTGCAATGCTCCCCCAAATAAATCCATGGAGCATTGAAACTCCCTGACAGTGGGTAGGGGAGTGATGCCCTCCAAAATCCATTTTGAGTGGTCTATTCCATGGTAAAGGTTTTTTACTCTTCATCAAAAGATTTCTCCTTCTTAAACCAGTCTTTGAGGGTATCTCAAGTGTCATTTTGATGTCGCTCGATACACGACATAGGAAATATGACTATATGATGTTTGTGACACTTGTGACACTTGTGGATAAAAAGAGACACTTGCGACACTTGTAATGAAGACAATAGGTCATCATTGAACTGAGTAATTTTGATGTGTAACAGGGATCGACCCCATAGATTCCATATTCCTCTGTGGAACTTTGCTCCTAGTAAGTTTCCCACCAATGTTTGACATGGAGGAGAGCCTTGAGGAGTGTGAAGGTGATCTTTTCTCTGTCCGAAAATTTTTGAACAAAGAAGCAACCTTCTAATAGATTTAACCATTTTTCTAGGGCATATGCATCTATCTGACCTTCAAATATGGGAATATCAAAATTAACTTGTACCTTGAAGGGAGAGGTTCCTCCAAAATGGTCGCTTGATGAAGATGTGTTTGTTGATTTCGGCAGGCATTGAAGAATGTGTGCAAAATTCTCCATCATTTCTCCCCTTTGTCATGTGAGAGCTTTCTCAAGAAACAAATTAATAGAATATCATGCTTTGTCATATTTCCTTTCCGCCACCATCGATGGTTTCTTGGGTGTGAGAGAGTGATTGTATTCAAGAGATAAAAACTCGAGACCCAACTGGCTATACTCGGACCTCGTCAGGGACATGCGCTGAAAAATGATCAAGAGAAGCCAACTCTGATACCACTGATCCAGATTATGTTCGAAATACTCATGAAACTTGCCAAAAACTAAGAAATACAACAATACCTGATTTCTATTAATGAAAGAATTGTAAAGAGACTATAAAAATACAGAGTGCAAGACTTGCTAGAATGGTGGCAGTTTTATCTCTTAGAAGAGATGTGACAACTACACTCATTCACCAGAAGGTGATTACAATGAGGCTTTGAAGGACTCTTTTATGTTAAAGAGGAATTCCAAAACCCTATACATCCAAAAACCTAACCCTAGAAGGTGAAACGCCAAAATTCATGTGGGACCCTATGGGTAAGTTGGTACCTCAACTTCCTGGGGTCATAAATTTTGTATACAACCTTCATTTTAGGCGCGTGATAGCCTATTTGAAAGGTCTTTCAGATAACTACACATTCCTCCCTCAAACTCTAACTCCGTCTACAGTTTGACTATGACGAGCCAAAAAAACATTGTTTAGGGCTCCAAAACGGCCCTGGAAGTACAACAAGATGTGCTGACATGAAAACATACAAAATAAGCTAGTTGGACTAGGTGGGAGGCCACCAGTATCCACCTAGAAGATGTGTAGGGCTCCAGACAGCCCAAAAGTGTAGAACCCACAATTACAAAGAAGTACAGAAGAATGTGATGAACTCAAAACTAGCAAAAGGATCATGTTGGAATAGGTGGGTGTCCACCAATATCCACCTAGATCAGTCCTCTCTTTCCTCAAGATCTTCATCAATCAGGATGGAGTTGGAAAAGGTACCTTCAAAATCCTTAGAAGGTTCTATCTATGTCCCTGTGTTGTGCTTGATATCCTATGGGACTATCACTATGATGTTAAAGCCATAAACTTCTCTACAAACTACTTCAAACTTTTTATCCATTAAATCCAATTTGTGGATAATTGCTTGATGTTGTTAACCCCTCTCTTTCAAAAACATGTGCTATGAAATATTTTTTCAAATAGTAAAACTATTTTATCTTAAAAATATTGGTATCTCTAGAGTGAGATAACCCCATGTCCAAAACCTCATCCTAGAATTTTTCCTCAACATATTTGTTGGTCAGTTTCCTTCTTTTCTACCTAACCAAATTCTCAATGTGGGAAACCTCCTCTATAATGACAATGGGGAAGTGAAAATAGTAGTGGGATGCCTCCTTTGTGGCATCAACTTGGGAATGAGTGATGTGATGGTGGAGATGTGATTTCAAGGTTTCCCAAACAGACTTCTTGGTTCCCTTTGTAACTCCACATTTGCTATATTTTTTACTAAAGTTCACCACTGGTATTTAGTATTTTGGTCCAAGGATTAGTGATAGGGGTGGAGAGGGGTAGGTTGTGTTAAGGGATATGGAGAAGATATCAATAATTTTGGTTAGGTTCTTGTTTATCATTTTTTCTTCCAAGGGAAAATGACCAACATTTGAGAGAAAATCTTGTGGGGAACAAGAAAGGCTCTCCTCATTTTTATAGAGGTGGTTCTCCTCTCTTAATATATTGGAAGATTCTTTGTATGATTGTAGATGAATGAAATGGGTGAGTGATGAATATCAAACCAAAAAATATGTTGCAAAAAATATCTCATTTAGCACATTTACTCATTAAGCACGCCATCTTATTTCAAGAAAATAAAAGTAAATAAATATAAATGAAATAGATTTGTATAGAGTTTCTTTCGAATGATATTTCTCTTTCCTTTTAAAATGTTGTGAACCTAGAATCAACTATAACTTTGCAATATGAAAGTGAATTAAAATGGACAGACCATCAAAGAACTTTAGATTATCACTTGATTACAACTCGAAAACAATTTTGATGGATAATACATTTGAAATCTCATGCTTTAGACTCAAAGTATCAAAAGTCACCAATGTAATGCCCTGAAATAGTTCTTTGTGGGAGAAAATAATAGTAATATACCAAATGAAATAATATTAAAATATGTCTGAAACAAGAGGGATGAAAAAATCCTCAACAATATTTCAATGACAATTACATAAACTAAAAATAAATTGCATCTACTTTTTACAAGCAGGGATTTTTCTCCTCTGGACCTAAACTGTCTTGGGAATGTATGGAAGAATATTGAGAGATTTGAGAAGAAAGGAATATGAAGGGGAAAGTCAAGAATACTGATTCAAAAATATTTGTAAAGGAAAAACTTGCTTCCAACAAAAAGACCTCAATAGAAAACTCTCTAACAACCCACTGCCAACCCTTTGAATCTGCCTCTTCTTCTCTTCTGTAATATCTTATTCATCTTTTTGAAAATGATTTTTAGTTAGGGTTAGGGTTTTATTTTCCCTCTTTGTGATCTTATAAATGTGTTATATCAATTGGGACCCACTTTAGAAACTCATAAATTTCTTTAAATAAATCTATTTCCAAAGCTAATTTGTTTTTAAGACCAAAAATAGTCCCGAATGTAATTTAATTTTTAGGGACTGATAACTACTATTTCATCCGTTGAAACCACTTCCAATGTGTTCTTCTCTTTAACTTTCCAAATAGGTCTTTTTTTCTCCAATTGGACGTCAGGATCAAATTTTATGAGCTCTGGAAGATGGAGACTCATCGACCATTGATATGTCCCCGTGAAATCTGGGCCTTTGATTTACAAATTTGACTTTATTTATAAAGAAACTTCATATCCATGTTATTTATGAATGAAATAAAGAGAGCCATATAATTTTGTGAATCTTGTGCACAGAGTATATTTTGACTATCACATCATCACCCAGTCATCATGCCAAGTCATTGTCTAGTCATCTTTATCCATCCATTTGATCTGAAATGGATCTAGACTAAAGAGTAGATAAGAATCAGTACCTACAAAACAAATTGAGAATTAGAATTCATTATTTAAGCCACATAAAAAAATGCAAGTTTACTTGGAATAAGCCAAATAGCGTTGTAACTAAAACGTTAAAGAAAAATAATTAAAATTAGAAGGAGAGAAGGCTAAGGAATGGGAAGTGAAGATCCATGGATGTTGGCCTTACCTTACCCCCTATTTCTTCATATTTCTTCACTCTCTCTCATACTCAAAGGGATTTTGGCCAAGGAGGAGGAGAGCAATGTGAACTTGCAAACTTGTAGAGAAATAATATTGAGCTCCATTCGATTGGTTTTCCCAATTTGGTTCTAGGGTAAAAATCTTGTCTAAATGAGTTGAGTATAGTTAAATTAGCCATTATGTTTATTATATCTTTCTGGTTATGATGTGAATAGATTCTATGTATCTTAATGAGGGAATGTAGAGCAATGTGTTGCATCTTTTTTTCAATAATGAGTGTCTAAGTACATTGATAATGGTGAATACACTTTCATCAAGTAATACTCACCTTTGGATGTATTTAGTGTTCCAACAATATCTTCTTGGCTTTTGACCATGATAAGAATCCTCCCCTTTCAATTAGACATCCCAAATCTTGTAGTTGTGCAGCCCACACTCAACCAAGTCTTGACCTATGCCTCTGGGTGTCCATGAGATTGTTGGGGACGTTCTCTTAATGCCAATGCGACCATAATCCATTGCACCCTCTAGTAACCTTGTCTATGCTACAATTAAAATTATTCTACTCACCCTATCTTGAGAGGAGAGACTCATTTTCTCCACGTTCATTTTGTTGAAATATTGAGTTGGTTTTCATTGATGTGAACCCTTGAAGCAATTTCGGTTGAAAATTTTGGTAGCCTAGATAGTATGGTCATGGAAGCTACTGTTGATCGAGGAATAAATACATGAAGGTAATTGTATTTGTAAGTAAGACTATCATAGATGGATAGTACGTGTCATGTCGTTCCTGGTGATAGGTGGTACATCATATGGCTCCTTACGGTTGAGGAGATATGGCTTTGTAAAGATTGGAGGACCCTCAAGAATAATATAGAAACTCCTAGAAGGTCAACAAGAAGTCAATTATTCTAGAATCCTATAGAAAGTCTTCAAGAATTTTTTTAGTCAAAGTGGTTGCAACAAGAAGTTAATTATGGGTAAATTAGTTGTAACAAATAAATTATGAGTTTACTAATTATGGGTAAAGTAGTTGCAACAAGAATGTGGGTTAGCCCTAAAAGAAGGAAAATGGGTAAAACAGTTACAAGATATCCCCTAAAGGAAGGCACTTGGAAAGTATAAATAAGAGATCAAGAGACTCCCATTTACACCTATTGAGCACATTGAATCTCTATGTTGTAAAGTGTCATGGGAAGGTACTATGGAAAAATATGAAGCAGTGAGTCTGAGGCAGGGAACTTCAATGAAGAGAGAAGTTGTAGGAGACGAAGGGACGATGTTGAGCTTACTATTCTAGGGTTTTCATGAAGCTATCTACGGGTTGTAGAGAAGGAAGAGAACAGACATCTGTGATTTTCAGTGAAGGAAGGGCTTGAAGATCTGTAGTGTTTAGTGAAAGAAAACGTGGACTCTCAAAGAAGCAAGGAAATACATGAGTTGCAAAGGAATTAGGGCACGAACATCCGCAATATTATAGAGCATGGGATGTGGATTTGTTTAGAAAACTAAAGCTTTGAAGATAAAATCCATCAATTTAGCTACAGGTTGAGAGGTATGATTTACTGTGTATGTTAGTGTCTATATTCTGCAGAAGTCCAACACAAAAAAATCTTAGTATTTAATGAGTATTTGGTTTGGAAGACATTATTGTGGATATTGGAATGAGGGTTTGTGACATAAGTGTTTGAGCAGAGTTGATGAAGTATAACAACAATGATTGGTTGTGGCAGTGACAATGACAGATTAGTAACAGGTTGATTTATTCAGTGGTAGTGACAGGTTGTCTACATTTATATTTCTGGGTGGTTGGACAAGGAAAGGAAAGGGGTTTGTAGCCTCCTTCCAGTTGGTGCTGGATAATTGGGGAGTTAGAGCTTCCTTCAGGATGGAGCTTGAAAACTAGGCGGTTGGAGCCTCCTTCTAGTTGTAGCTGGAAATTAAGGAAGTTGGTGCTTCATATGAATGTATTTCTTTTGACATATAAGAAAATCATTATATGGTTTTCTCCCACATTGGGTTTCCACGCAAAATTTTGGTGAACTATGTATTTGTGTGGTTGCTCATTGCTTACTGTTTTTTTATATTGTTCATGATGTTTTGAATGTTATTGATGAACTGTTTATAAAGTTAAACAATACATATTATGGTTAAAAGTAATAAAATTTCTTATATTGATTCGCTGCCACCTCTTAGTATTCCAACAATTAGTGTCAGAGCAGGTCCTTCAAGAAGTAGTCTAATCACTGGATGGAGATCGTGGAATACTCTAAGATTGGGGTACCAAAGTTTGACGAAGAAGGATATTCCTTCTGGATCATAAGGATGAAAACTTATGTGCAGGCATAGGGATTTGATGTATGGAGAGTAGTAGTAGATGGATACAAAGCACCAGTTACTCCCTTGACAAACAAGGATGGAAAGAATCTTGAAGAAAATGATTCAAGGGCTAGAAATGTTATTCTGAATGGTTTGACTAAATAAATACATGTCAAGTTCATGCATAGTGAATTCACAAAAGAAATTGGGAAAAACTTAAGAACATCTACGAAGGAGACGCCAAAGTCAAGGGAGATAAACTTCAAACTCTTAGAGCCATGTTCGAGCAATTGAAGATGAAAGAAGATGAAGAAATTTCATCTTACTTTCTACGAGCCGATGAAGTAGTGAATGGTATCAAAGGATTTGGAGATGAGATGAAAGAACATGTTGATGTTCAAAAGTTACTAATATCTACCAATGAGATTTGATTGAAAGATTTCATCTCTAGAAGAAAGGGTGGATCTAGATACATTGACTATAGACGCGTTACATGGGATACTCACAGCTTATGAGACAAGGATATAGAAATATAACTCAATCACAAAGGAATCATCATTCAAGGGATACAAGAATATAAAGAAGAAGAATAAGCAAAATCCAAAGTCAGATTGTAGTTGCAATGATGATTCAGAGGAAAATGAAGAAATGGAAAAATTCGTTGGGAAGTTGAAAAGAGGAACATCCAAATACAAAGGTATGATTCCATTGGAATGTTTTAATTATGGTGGTATTGGTAATTTTTCTTCTAAATGTCCTCATAAGAATAAGGAAGGTGATGAAGAAGAAGATCCTAAAAAGAAAAAGAAAAAGGGTAGAAGAAACAAAAATAAATTCTTCAAGAAACGTCTTTGCACCCACAAATAAATGTCATCATCAGATGAGGATGAAGATAGTGACGCTAATACCAAAAGAGTACTCTTCATGGTAGTATAATATTTTGAAGAGGATTCTTAAGAAGAAGGAGAAGTCGATCTCGAAGAAGAATTAATCAGTGCACTAGAACAACTAAGGATTGAAAGAAAGAAAATCAAGTCACTCAAAGAAGAACTAAAAGAGAAAGAAGGATCTCAAAATTCCAACTCCAAAGAAGTCGAGCAAATGATTGTGAAGTTAAAAATCCAAGTATAAGAAGAAAAAATAATTAAAGAAGCACTCAGAGGTCAGTTAGATGAAAAGGAAAAAATGATCGAAGGCTTGGAAGTAGAAATAGTCACTCTAAGAAAAGATCTTCATAAGAAGGAGATTCAATAGAAAAACACCAAAGTATTGGATGAGATCATTAGTAGTCAAAGGCTATACCATGAAAAAACTGGACTAGGATATAACCAGAAAGAGAAAGGCTCAAGCTCCAAGACAACATAACAAAGAAGCTATGCAGAAATAGTCAGAGGCTCTCCTAAGAAGGAAGAAGGAAAGAGGAACTAAGAAGAAGTATACACAGACACTGCACCACCCAGAAGATTCAGAATTCAAAATCACCAACATCTAGCAATAGAGAGAACCTGAGAAGAAGAAGGATTAAGAAGAACAACACCATTTAGAAGATCTTCCACCCCTAGATTCAAACTATTTTCCTTGTTTTATGTTATTCATGTAATAATTTTAGACATAAAGCTGTGAATTGTAGAGCCAATACCAAGAACAAAACAACTATGAGGCATACATAAAAAATGGTTATCCAAGAAGGTCTCAGGAAGCACTAAGCATAAGCTACAACATATTTGAATCCTTGAGAAGTGAATTAGAATGATAAAAGTGAAACAACTTTGGACACATGGCCAAGGATTGTATATTGATTGTTCCTCCTAGATAATCACAACAAAATATCAACAGTCACATACAAGAACCATAAAGGAGATGGATAAAGAAGCATGATCGATTCAAAACTGAAGAATGCACACTTGCCTTACAATATCAACACAAGCAACGTGGATGGTATGTTGAAAATGGTTGTTCAAAGCATATGAGGTGATAAGGAATAGTTTCTAACATTGAATAAGGAAAGAGACGGATCAATTTCATTTGGGAATGACAACTCAGCCAAAATTATAGGAAGAGGCACAATCAATCTTGGAAACAAGGATGCCAAGGAAGAAATTGTTCTACTAGTTGAAGGCATGAAGTAGATTCTTCTAAGTGTAAGTCAGATGTGTGATAAAGGACACAAACTTATGTTTGAATCAAAAGAATGTGAGATAAGGAAAGTGGGATCAGGAAAGTTGGTAGTTACAGTTGTAAGAACTCCAGGCAACATATATGTACTAAATTAAATTGGAAAGGGAAGATGTTTCCTAGGAAAGGATGATGAAAGTTGGACCTGGCACAGAAGAATGGGTCACATAAATTTTGATAATCTCGTCAAAACAACAAAAAGGAAGAACTAAAATAATTCTTGAGATATATAAGCTAGGAAATACTCTATGCAAGCATTTTCTACAGGGAAAACAAACCAGGACCAAGTTCAAATCTAAGAAATACTCCATAACAAAACCAATAGATATTGTACATAGAGATCTATGTGGACCAACAAGAACAAAGAGATTGAATGAAGAAAAATAATGTATGCTACTGGTTGATGACTACACAAGGATGATTGCAGTTTGCTTTCTCAGGAAGAAATCAAAGGCATTTGAACACTTCAAGATATACAAGGAAATCGTTGAAACTGAAACTAAATAAAAAATAAAGTGTTTGAGATCAAACAATGGAGGAGAGTTTGCATCAAAGGAATTCATAGTTTTATGTAGTGAAAATGGGATAAAGTGATAGTTCTCAGCATCCAAGACACCTCAACAAAATGGAGTTGTCGAAAGGAAGAACAAAATAGTATAGGAAATGACCAGAATCATGTTGAAATATTTTAAGTTAAAGGATGTGTTTTGGGTACAATCAATACATACAACAGTTCATATTTAGAGTTGAGGAGTGCTTAGAAATAATAGTGATAAAACTCCCTATGAGATATGGAAAGGAAGATCAACAAATGTGAAGAATTTTAGAGTGTTCAGAAGAAAATGTTATATCAAAAGAGAAGATGGAAAGATTGGAAAATTTGACTCTCGAGTTGATAAAGGCATACTAGTTGGGTACTCGAGAAGAAGAAAAGAATACAAATGCTTCAATCTAAGACTTAAAAATAACATTGAAAAACATAAATGTGACGATTGATGAAATAGATGGGTGGAGGAGAAAATAAGGAAGCAAAGATTCAGTGGAATAGGATCACGAAGAAGTAGATGATGATGATGATGAAGAAGAAGAAGAGTCAGAGGTGGAGCAAGAGCAGAAAGATCTTCAGGCACCTCCAAATACACCTAGAAGACAAGTGCAGAAGAATCATCCACCAGAACAGATCATTGGGAATAAATATGCAGGAGTTGAAGACCGAAGAAGAATGTGTTCACCAGAAAAAAAACACCTAGCACTGTTATCCACAATTGAGCCAAGCAATTTTGAAGAAGCCAACATGGATGAATACTGGATCAAAGCTATGAATGAAGAATTGTAATAGATAGAGAAGAATGATACATGGGAACTTGTTCCAAGGCCTAAGAACAAAAACATGATTGGTACAAAGTGGGTCTTCAGAAATAAATTGAACAAGGATGGACAGGTTACCAGGAACAAAGCATGACCGGTATGTAAAGGATATGCTCAGGTTGAAAGTATAGAATTGGAAGAGACCTTTGCCCTTGTTGCTAGAATGGAAGCAATCAAGTTGATTCTAGCTTATCTATGTTCCAAACATATCAAGGTGTATCAAATGGATGTAAAGTCAACCTTTCTAAATGGAGAGTTAGAAGAAGTATAAATCAAGTAGCCAGAAGGATTTCAATTGTCAGAAAAGGAAAATTATGTTTTCAGGTTGAAGAAAGCACTATATAGTCTCCAACAAGACCCCAGAGCATGGTATTCAATATTGGACATGTACTTACAACAACAAGGGTTCCAGAAAGGAAATGTAGACAATAATCTATACATAAAGTTAAATCAAGATAGTATCCTGATAATTGAAGTTTATGTTGATGATATTATTTTTGGAAGTGATGATGGCACGATGAGTCAAAAAAATTCCAAAGACATGTAGAATGAGTTCAAGATTTCATTAATTGGATAGTTGTCTTTCTTTTTGGGACTATAGATAATTCATAGAAACAAAGGTATCTTCATCTCTCAAACCAAGTATATTAGATAAATGTTAAAAAGGTTTGGAATGGAAGATTGCAAACCAGTCAATACTCCTATGTAGACCAGCTGCAAGTTAATTAAGGATGAAGATTCTAAGGATGCAGAACAGAGACAATACAGATCAATGATAGGCATCTTACTCTATGTGACAACTTATAAACCAGATGTGATGTAGGTAGTTGGAAAGGTTGCAAGGTTTCAAGAAGCACCAAAGGAATCACACATTATGGCAGTGGCGAGGATATTAAAATACTTCAAAGGTATAGAATAGTTTAGATTATGGTATTCACAAGGGAATGATTTATCTCTTGTTTCCTACACAGATGTAGACTGAGTAGGTTGCATTGATGAAAGAAGAAGTACAAGTGGAGAAGATTTCTATTTGGGTGAGTTCCCAATATCATGGTTGAGTGCGAAACAATCATCAATATCTTTGTCTACAATAGAAGAATAGTATATTGCAATAACACTATGTTGTACCTGTAACACACCCAACCCCTAAGTACCCTTTCTAGGGATGCAACATCAAAATATTACTCACTCAACTCATCTCAAATCATCTCTCCGAGATAATTCATCCTCTTCTACTCGTCCATATATTTCTAACAACTGGTACCAGGCTCTAATATGACTCTAGCTTACATGTTATGGCTTCCCGAAGTCCTTCACGCGTTCATTGGTTGAGGGCCACATGGCGCCCACATGGATCCATCTCGTTCATACCATTTCTAGGTTCCTATCTCTCGTAGGGAAGGTCCATCCATTGTCCAAACCAAAGATGAGACTTAATCCTCATCTAACACACAAGCTAGAGGAGAATTCGGCATTTGACACTTTGGCATTGAATGTCCCTTATCTTTTCTGCATGCATGTCCTACAGAGTCTCGAATTCCCAAAATCCCAAAGGATTTCAAAATATTGCCACATGACTCTGGCCTTCAGGCCTTTCAACTCACCCTCGACACTATATTCTAAACATCCAGAGTCTCGAAGTCCCAGACTCCTAAAGTCCTGGAATCTCTCCATGTGGCTCCAGCCTTCAGGCCTTTCACCTTACCCACGACGCTACATCCCAAACCCACCAGGAGTCCTGAAATCCTGAACTCTTGAAGGGCCCACTCTCACACAGGGTGACATACTAGATGCGATGACAATTATAGGTGGGTCTCGAATACTCCTCCCACCACATGGACTAAACAGGTAATTTCTAGAGATGACATGCAGGAAGGAAGAGAGGACACGTGGCCCCTATAGTGGGTGACACATGCCATGTTTTAATGGGCACGTAGGTTCTGTGAAACATTTGAATCCAAGTGACACATGGCACATTAAACATGGGTCCATGTCACCGTGGGTGACGTCAGTGTGCCACGTCACCCTAGACTGATTTCCTTTCAAGTCCTTCGATCGCATAGTCGAGGTGTGTCCACGTAACACCTGGATCTATGCCCTTCATTACTTTGTAACTTCAGTGTTCGGGGGATTTGTCATGTGAATTCCTCCTTGATCCCAGAGTGGTCAACATCAAGTTGACCTTGGCATAAATCGAACGGCCAGGGAAGATCTTGAAGGATCCCTAGATATACGGTTCTCGTCACGTCATAACTTCGGCCTTTGGGAGTTTCGACGTCATGGCCACTCTGTTCTCCCGAAGCAGGACTTTGTTGAAGTACCTCGACATAGATCCAACGACCAATGGGACTCCTGAATACTCTTTGATTGGTGGTTCGCATTACTTTGCGATAAATAAATGGATCAAGGTTTAATGGTGGGGAAAGTCTAACTGTCCTGGATAAGGAAACCGTGAGGCGCCAGTTAACCTGGTGGGCAACCGTAACTATCAGTTTCCTTTGGACGATTTATAAACAGTAGGATTGAAATAGGTTGTAGCTCTGAACTCTTGGAGTTCTAAATCTAGAAGGCTTAACTTATTTTGGGCCTAGCGCAGGGTTCCCAAACCTTGGTCACATGGGTCCTTTGAAAAATTTTGTGGGATACACACTAATTCCTTTAGTTGTAAATGGGTTAAGGACATGGGCATGATCCCTTGGTCATACGGGTGAAATTTCTGAAGGAGGTGTTCTCCTTCCATAAGGTTTGAACCTGGAATTCCTACAAGGGTAGGTTTTAGAGACCGACATGACTTAACCATTCCAATAAATCTTTCCTTGACACTACTGCAGGCTTACATCTTACAACTCTTTAATTGTTCAGTTGAGTCAAGCATACGCCCATTTAAAAGAACGAGTTCACAAAGAGATAATGCATATTTCTAACTTAACCATTCAACACAGGACTTAGTCATAGACATATAAGTATATTCAATCACCATTTCCATTTCAGTACACAGAGTATGAAGATACTTATCAGAAAACCAGAGTTCATGAAGGGATTGTTGAAAGGGATTCATGTTTCCACCCAACCATAGGGACAACCACTCCTAACAGATTTACCATTGGCCACCCCCGAGCTAGACCACGATGCTCTAAGAGATACACTTTCTTCTTACTCAGAAACAATCATGGATGGAGGTTACTCTCCTCCTCCCATAGGATCTTGGCCACCAGTTTTCTCTGTACCAAGCAAGGAGGTTTGCACGAGTACTTCCCCAGTAACTCGTCATCCTTGTTTATTGTCTTATAAAGAAAACCTTCCCAACAAATTATTATTCCAAGAACGATCTTATTTCCCAGTTCTTCCTTGAACCAGAGAGTTGCAGACACTCTTTTCTCTTCTTGAGATTGGTCTTTCGACTCTGATCTCTTTGCATATCTCCTGCTTGCTCTCCCTCTGCCCACGAATTACCTATTTCTTTCCTTCCTCAGCAAGGTTGTGTGGGTCTGAATCCCCAACTCATGGTCAGGTATGAAAGTCTTACAGATGGGTACTCTACCCCATCTCCTCATTAACTCTTGAGGAAGACTCCTCCAGCTACCACCCTGACTGGTAATTCATGTCTAGGTCAGAGGACTGTTTTGAGTCTTTAAATACAGTAAGGTACTGGTTTGTTGGGGGTCATCTCAAGAATTCTTGGTTCCCCTCACTATCTCTCTGATAGAATCCATGGTCTATCTTGGAAAAACCCCTTTTCAACAGTTATGCAACAATTATCCATTTTCTATTAATAACAAAAAATACATACATTGACCTTTTATACAAAGGTTCATCAAATCAAACATTCACACATATCTAGTCTGCCATAGTCTCTTGGCCAGTTACAGTTATATTTATAGACTGGGCGAAACAAGGGTATTATAGTACTAAGGTTCTATGAATGAAACAAACTTTGCAGGATATACAGGTTGAATATGATGAGCCCATTCTGATATCTTGTGATAACACTAGCGCCATCAATATCTCAAAGAATCCAATTATGCACTCCAAGACGAAACATATTCCGATCAAGTTTCACTTTATGAGGGAACATTTTGAAAAGAAGAACATTAGGGTCAAGTATATTAGGACAAAAGAGAAAATTACAGATATCTTCACCAAACCTCTTCCGAGGGAGACCTTTCAATATCTTCGACAGAAAATTGGAGTAGTTTTTATTCCACAATGAATTTTTGAATGTTTTTCATATATGTCATGGACTTACATGAGGAAGCACCATAAAGAGAAAAAGGAAATCAGAAAGACTTGAAGCTTGCAGACAGGAGGAGCATCCCAAAGGAAAGTGCAGATAGGGGGAGAAGCCCCAAAGAGAAGTTACCCTTCACCATTGATTTCAAAGGGGGAGAGAGAGATTAATCAAAGGCATGGAGATGGAGAGAAACAACAAAGGAATGATCACAGGAGGAGCGATGGTCACAGGGGGAGCATGAGCATAAGTGTTTCCATTCCATCAACATTAGCATTGCATCATAGTGTTGCCATCAATTCCAAAGGGGGAGATTGTTGAAACATTGAATTGATTGTCATTGATGTCAACCCTTGAAGCAAGTCCGATAAAAAAATTCGTTAGCCCTGATGGTATGGTCATGGAACCCACAATTGATCGAGGAATAAAGACATGAAGGTCAGTTTATTTGCAAGTAATATTATCATAGATGGATAATACGCGTCATTTTTTTCCAGTGATAGGTGGTATGTCATGTGGCTCCTTATGGTTGAGGAGATATGGATTTGTAAATATTAGAGGACCATCAAGAATAATCTAGAAACTTTTAGAAGGTCAACAAGAAGTCAATGATTGTAGAAGCCTCTTGAAAGTCTTCAAGAATTTTTCTAGTCGAAGTGGTTGCAACAAGAAGTTAATTATGGGTAAATGAGTTGTAACAAAGAAATTATGAGTTTACTAATTATGGGTAAAGTAGTTGCAACAAGAATGTGGGTTAGCCCTTAAAGAAGGAAAATGGGTAAAACAGTTACCATATAGTCCCTAAAGGAAGGCACTTGGAAAGTATAAATAAGATATCAAGAGACTCTCATTTTCACCTACTGAGAACATTGAATATCTATGTTGTAAAGTGTTATGGGAAGGTATTAATGACAAATTTGAAGTAGTGATTTTGAGGCAATGAAATTCAATGAAGAGAGAATTTGCAGGAGCCAAAGGGACAAAGTTGAGCTTGATGTTCTAGGGTTTTCCTGAAGTTATCCGTGAGTTGTAGAGAAGGAAGAGAACGAACATTTGTGAGTTGCATTGAAGGAAGGGTGCAAACATTCGCAAGGTTCAATGAAGGAAAACGTGGACTCTTAGAGAAGCAAAGAAATCTGAGTTGCAGAGGCATCAGGGTGCAGACATCCGCAAGACATAGTGGGACAAAGTGCAAACATTCATGAGCTTATATAGAACATGGCATAGATTTGTGGAGAAAAAAAAATATTTGAAGATCAAATCCATCAGGTCAGCTACAGGTTGAGAGGTATGATTTACTATGTATGTTAGTGTCTATATTATGCAAAAGTCTAGCACATAAATGTCTTAGTAGTTAATAAGTATTTGGTTTGGAAGACATTCTTATGGATCTTGGAATGGGGGTTTGTGACATGAGGGTTTGAGTGGAGTTGACAAAGTATAGAAATAGTGATAGGTTGTGGTAGTGACATTGATAGATCAATAACAGGTTGATTGATTTAGTGGTAGTGACAGGTTGTCTACATTTGTATTTTTGGGTGGTTGGATGGGGCAAGGAAAGCGGGTTGTAGCCTCCTGTTGGTTGGTGTTGAAGAATTGGGGAGTTGGAGCTTCCTTCAGGTTAGATCCTTAAAACTAGGGGGTTGGAGCCTCCTTCCACTTGTAGCTAGAAAATAAGGAAGTTGGTGCTTCCTATGAATGTATTTCTTCTGACATATAAGAAAATCATTTCTTGGTTTTCTCCCACATTGGGTTTCCACGTAAAATTATGGTGTATTGTGTACTTGTGTGGCATTGTTTACTTATATTGTTCATGATGTTTTGAATTCTATTGATGAACTTCTCATAAATTTAAACAATAGATATTGTGGTTAAAAGTAATAAACGTTCTCTTACTAATTCANCCCCCCCCCCCCCCCCTCTCAGTATTCCAACACATTTTTTGTTTTCCAAATATTGTGGAAACCCTAGAACAAGGAGAGAACACCCACTTGCATGTTCTTGTTGTCAAATCATAGTGCATGAACCCTAGATTGAGGGGAGAGGCCCCACACTCTTTTTTTCTTTCTTGCCACGACTTGCATATGATCCCTAGCTGGGGAGAGACTCGTGTTATTTAGCTCTTATATTCTAACATGTCTATTTGTTGTCTAAATGTTGAGTGTGAAGTCCAACTAGATGAGAATCCACATGCTCATTCACCACACACTCATTCTCCGCAGTCCAACATTTCCCACGACCTATTTGGTTGTCCCAAGCTCCCATGATTTACTCTAGCAATGGGAATTTCATTCATTGCCCATCTCTGAGACAAGGTTGTTGGGTAAAGGAATAATCAGTTGATGGAAAAAAAACACAAGCTATTGTTGTTAGATATTATGGGTAGTTGGTTTTAAATAAGAGAAAGATTAGATCTACTCTCTATTGAGTGACAATTGAAACTATATATAATTATAGAGCTACAGGTCTACATATTGGTGTGGGTTTGGATAAAATCACACATAGTCTAACTTGTTAGTAGAAACCCTAACCCTAATTTCCTCATTCGCTTACTAGACATGGAATTGAGCGTCCACCTTTAGCGTTGGAGCATTCCCTCTCTTCCCACATGTATCATGACTGTTTTGGGATGTTAAATTCTGTCAAGCAATAGCCACTGTCGATCCAAGAGATTCCATTGATTATGTGCCAATCATTCATTTGGGTTTGACATCAGATACGTTACAAAAACATCTGTGCTAATTGACATTTGTAATCCAAGCTCATAATTGAAAACTCTTGCAACATGAAAAACATCTTTTGTTTAATTTTTTGTGTTGGCCACCCTCATGAGCTTAAAGAGCCATGTACCACTCCTAGGAAGTGTTTTGGATTATGGTGATTGATGGAACCAACAACCACATGTATGGAGAGAAAATTGGGATGAGGCTATGTGATAGGTCACTTTATGCATTGGATTATGGTGGGTATTATGAAAATTAACTAAGTGGATAATAATGGGCTAAGTGTGGAAAATAGCTAAATATGGAAATGGTGTGGAAGATTGGATAAATGCCTAAGTATGGAGTATGGGGAGAAGTGAAATTGAATAAGTAAAAGAGTGAAATTGAATGAGTAAAAGAGAACGAGGAGTAAAGAAAAGAGTAAGGAAAATGGTTAAGTATGGGGCAACATAATGTGGGAGAAAAATGCCATATCTTGGGCATATGAGCTATGTTTTAGATTATGTAAAGTGATGAATGAAGTTGACACATAGGGCTATTGAGTGAGAATCTAGACATAAGTAATTTCATTCTTTTTAGTATCATTTCCTTTCCTTCTCTTTTGTTTCAAAGAGAAACTATCTTCGTTAGACTTTCATGATGAATAACTGGAAAACTAAAGCTGATTGAAACTTGTTGGGTCTTCATGATCAACAATTGAAGATTATTTGGAACTTTTCAGGTTCAAAAAACAAATGGTCTCTATTTGATGGGTAAAAACACATCAAGAGTTCTATAACCAAGATGGAAACTACCCACTTGAAGAGGAAAACCAATGAAGAAAATAGAATTGTGTTTGACTATAGGGGGAAATTTTTTCCTACCCAAGCTTTGATAGGGAGCTAAACGAGAAGATAAAACAAACTAGACTACTAAACTAACAAGGAAACTCGAGATTGAACCAAAGGAACTGAACTTGGAAGCGAGACTAGAGCTTATTTGAAGCACAACATCCCTATTTCCCCATTCTTTCTCCATTTCCTGCTATGTTGGTGAACCATTTGAACCTTCATCTCTGCTTCATAAATGATGTTGTGCATGGTGAGATTAATGGTTGAATCATGCCAACTGCTAATGAATTTCATAGGAGGGCTCTATAATGAGATCCCCTATCTTGGTTGTTTCCCAAGTCACCTCTCTCTACATGTACAAGCCCACATGGTCATGCTTGTGAGGAGTGCATGGAGCTTTTCTTGTTTTGTCTCCTAAGCATGGCATCAAGAATTGTCATGGGATTAGTTAATAAGTGGGTATACTTACACTTAAGTATGAATAAGACTTGACACTTTCAAGCTATCATATATATATGAGAGAGAGAGAGAGAGAGATTTCAATTTTAGATTATTAATGTACATTTTTATTTTTTTTAAATGATTAAAAATGATATGGGATTAAGATGAACATGTGTTAATGAATTTGAAAGAATCATTTGAAATTGCTATTTTTAATGAAGAAAGGGATTAAGCATCCTTAAATACTCTTAGGGAAACTAAATTGTGCAATGTTAACATCTAATCAATCCAAAAGTAATCTTGCTAAAATATTGCAAGATGTAGGAAAAATATGTGAGGTTCCCTTCCGAAATGGAAAAATAGCCATTTCTTAGAAAGTTTAGACTACTACTACCTTTTACAATTTACAATTTTCTTAACATATTTTTTTAAATTAAAAAAGTGAAAGTTGAATTTTGTTGTTCCAACTTTATTAGCTTTTATGATTCATTAAAACAGTTAACATGAAATCATTCAATATCTATACTTAATAAGTAATATTAAGTGAAAGCTCAATTATGTTTTTGTGTAGTTTTAATTTATTATCATATACTTTCAATGAAAACATAAATAACACAATCCAACTTTATTAGTTTTTATGATTTGTGATTCATTAAAACAATTACAATGAAACGAGTCAATATACTTATTATTAATAAGTAATATTAAGATGGTGATGAAACCATTCAATAGATATATTTAATAAATAATATGAAGATGATGTATTTTAATTAAAGATTTTTAGTGTTTAATTGTAATGAAAAGGGGTGACATGTGTAGGGGGAGTCATCTATGATTCTGATGGACAAAAGGTAGTTGATTTTCCCTAGGGCTTGGGAAAAAATACAAACAATAGAGCGGAAACTCTAGTAGTGTACATGGGTCTAAAAATGGCTCATGCACCAAGCATCCAAACTCTTGTGGTGCTAGGGGACTCCGAAATAGTTATAAAGTACATCATTGGTCTCTCAAACACTAAAACTCAATCTTCTAGCGGTCTTTTCTCACGAATAAATACTTTGAAACAACTATTCATTAAAATATGTTTTTTCCATATTCTCCGCTCTCAAAACACTTAAGCAAACCGCTTAGCTAAAGCAGCGAAATCCTTAGAATAGAGCCACCTTGTTAGTAATCAAATCCCCTCACATGATTGGCTCCCTTAACCTTCTTCATGTGAACCATCTCCCCCTCACAAATCAGGACCTATTGCTTTCAAACTCAAAGACTCCCCTAACCCT
>ML814985.1:39631-59164 GCA_009831015.1 Picea engelmannii | reverse complement strand
ACGTGACCCCCTTCCTCAATCCACGTGCCCCCCTCCATCCTCCCTGTGTCTTCCCATCAACTGCATGTACTCACCTTATATCTCGCAACGCTTCACTCGCCCCTCTTGACGTTCGCCCATATGCTCATGGCGTCAGATTCAACTCTCTACCTTGCGTGAACTAAATTCAACTTGTGGGTGGCTCTGGCACCCTGTTCCATCAAGGGAACGTCGCTTTAGAAACCATGGCTACTCCAGTTATTTTTCAGCACCATCACATTACACTTCAGGATGATCTGCTCACATTTTGGTTGGTATTCTCTCCCTGCTTATTCCGATTGCGTACATCATTTCTACAGTGCTTGCTTGACCAATCTGCTCCTGAGACTCTGCATCAATATGTGGCGAAGATTAAGAGCCCCCTGCTCTTGTCCGACTTGTGTATCGGAGGAACTTCGAGAACAATTCCACTCACTATGCACAAATGTTAGAAGAGAGGAGAAGTGCACAGACTCTTGACACCGTGAGTTTCAGCGAGAGAATCAGAGACCGCGGGAGGAAATGGAAAACCTGCAAGCTCAGCTACAACAACAGGAAATACGACATAACTAGGAGTTGGCAATTGTCATTAGGGGAATTAACAAGAACACAAGGCAACTCAAGGTAGTTGCCCAACAATTGGCAAACCCCACAGTCCTCCCACATCAACCATAGAATTCTATCGGCTCTGTTGAATGAAGGCTCCCATCCACCTTTCACTCAGCTGCCAACAATGACCACCTTTCACTCAGTTGCCAACAAGGACAAGCATACTTTCATCATACATAGGCGAATCCAACGGCGCCACAAGTGGAACAACAGGAAGATCCAGAGCCTCCTCTAAATCATTAGTCAAGTTTTAAATGAAATGTAAAATTTTGTTACTTTTGAACTTGTTTGTTGCAATTTTTACTTGGAAAAATAGTAGCTCTGTTGGACTGGCTGTACCAGCTTCTCTAGATTTCCATAGACACTTAAACTCTCATGAAAGAAACGGAGGCTTTTTCACTCTATCATATGTAATTTAGCTTCTCTAGATTTCCATAGACACTTAGACTCTCATGAAAGCAAGGAGGCTTTTTTAAAAAAAAATTGTAATGAAAATGTGATTCTAAAAAAATTTAGATAAAATTAAATTGTATGTATATACAATTTTTTTTAAATTGAATAAATATTTGAGTATAAAATATATATATATACCAGTTATAATAAGTTTTGTTTTCTCTAATTTAAAATTAGAGAAAACAAAAATATATATATATTTTATTCTACAAAACTTATTATAACTGGTATGTATATATTTAGTTCAATTGTTTATCATTAGAAGTGAGATCTTTATTGCTTATTATAGTCACAGGTTAGACTCTCTTAATCCCAATGATGATCATAGTAGTTAATAAGATAATCAAGATAAATGAAAAAATAAAAAACATATATATATTTAAAAACTTATTTCTATTTAATAATAAATAAAAGTTTTTCTGCATCATTTTGTAGTACTTGTCCAATATTTGATGATCAAGCTAATCATATTGTCTTTCCACTGATATCAGAAACCAGGGAATGTTTGTAACGGGCAATTAACCATGATATTTACAAATAAACTTTGCACGCATTTGTGTGTGAAATGACCATTACACATGTTACTAAATAAATCAATTCATCTACTATATTCAAGAGAATGGCTGTGAGGCCATGATAAAAAAGATACTGTTACATTTTCTATTTCTATTATCTCCGTGTTGTATAAAGTCTCAGCTTTCAATACATACTGTATATTAACATATACAGCTGTAATGGCTGCTTCACAATGAGCTGAACGTCGAAGAAACTCTCAGAAATCCTCCTTACATACACTCGATAACTAATGAGATGTCACTGTTCGTTGAAGATGCTTGAAGGCCTTTTGATAATTAACGAAACCCATGAACCAGAACTCGTGATTATCAACAGTCTGGATTTGTATATATTTCTCTGAAGGCTTGTTAACGTTCTCACAGGCGTTCACTGATCTCACTCTTCCAAGAGGTATAGCCACCTACAATATCAAATCCAATATCAGTTACAGAGCTCTGAGTATAAAGGTATTTATGTTAATAGAAATAATCTCAAGAAATACAAGTGTTAGAGGCATCTAGCTTGTAATACTCATTATAATAAAGTTTCATTTCACAAACCCTAGTCTAGAATTAATGTGATAATATATGCATTACCCTGTAGTAGCTGCAGGCATTCCCTCCTTGAGAAGATGTGAAGGAGAGTGGACGGTCACTGCAGAAGGCTACCTTTTCTGTTGATATGAAGAGTAGCCCTGCCACAGGACCCCTACTGGTTGACAAGTAGCAAGCTGAAGTTTTCAAGAGCTTCTCTGTTGGACCAACACTGAAGCTCAGCTTAAACATTTTCTCAACTCCACCTTGTGCTACTATTTTGGTTCCCAAGCTCAGCTTTCCCCATACTGTTTCAGACATGCTTCCCCCAAGCTTCACTGTACACAATGAAAAAGCACATGCATTTCAAGAGCAATTTATATTGAAAATCCTTCACCCACTTTGCATATAAGGAAATCTCAATTTTACTCATATTGAAAGATTATACAGACAGAAAGGTTTATAGACTTACTGTGAGCCCAGAAATGCTCAACTAAGCCATCAGCATTTCTGCTCCATCTATTCAAGCTCTCTATGAATGCATCTACCTTAGCTGTACACAACAGAAACAAAGCCATAACCCAGATTATTACTTCAGAACCCTCCATACCAACACAACTAAAAGTCTATAACTCCAAAGCACAATAAAAAATGATAATTGCTGGAAAAAAAATGAATACATTTATAAACAACATGTATATTTACCCCAGAGAAAAGATGGGAATGTGAACATCTTGGTGACATCTTTGAAGGAAGGAACAAACGGGGATTTACACCTTCCAGAGGGAGTTGAAGGAGGCGAGTGATCGCCTTCCAGAACATAAGGGCATGCCTCCATTGATGGTTGATCATTCCTCATGAGATTCCTGATGTGGGTATCTATCCTATTTTCTCTCTCAACATTTACAGTAAGGTCAGGGGCTCCCCAAGTTCTTGCTGGCTCCTCCTTATTCTGAGAATGGCTGGATCTTTTTCCTGGATCTCCCATGATATATGCCGATCTCAACCCATTGTTGTCTGCTGGAATTCCCATTATATGACCACCCATATCAGAAATATTATATGTTACATCATCTTTCTCCAATCTAACTGCTGAAATAGCATCATAGTCATTGTTGAACCTGCAATAATGCTCAAAGGTCTGCTGAGCCTCCTGATGCAATCCCATTACTTGAAAAAATAAATATATTTCTGATCTTGTTATACTGCACTCTCGGAACTCTAGGAGAACCAGCAAAAACCAGCCCAGGAGCCCTTCTATGGATGATCGCTCGATTTATTGTTGAGATTATCACAAAGCTGGCTTTATATCTCGCAAACGTGTGAACGCGCATACGCGTCTATGAGATGAAAAGGATTGAAAGAAAGTCACAAACGCCAGTGCATAATATGGTGAATCCAGCCATGAGACAGAGAGGTACTTTACCTTTCTTGTGCACCACATGAATCGATCATGCCACGTCGGCTTAGACGGACGTGGAAAGAAGTAAGTCGCCGGTACAGAATCTGGGAGAGCGGTGTCTGCTGACCTGGCCAGCACCGTCTCGTGAAATTATTTTTGTCACAGGATTGGCGGGATTGTGCCTCAAGTATCCGACGTGGAAGGTAGAGATGTGATGTGACGTGTGCTGGGATGGTGAGGGAATATGGCCTAAAGGGTTTCCGGTCGCTTTACGTGGCATTATCGCGTGTCGGGTTGGCAATGGAAAGGGGATAACATGAAATAGATGACCTTGTTCCTAAGCAACTTAGGAAAAAAGGAATGAATGGAAGGAGAAGAAAAGTATCCACGTTTTAACCTTTGTTTTTCTCAATTTTACTGGAATTTGGTTATAAGAAAAGTGTTGGAATTGTAATTTTTAGTTATTGGATTTATATGTTTTATTTAAAAATAGATTTTGTTAGAAAAAAAAAGTATCCACGTTTTAATTTGTTTTTTTTCAATTTTAATGGAATTTGGTTATAAGAAAAGTATTGGAATTGTAAATTTTAGTTATTAGATTTATATGTTTTATTTAAAAATAAATTTAGTTTTCTCAAAAATTAAAATTAAAATTACAATTTGTAATTAAATTAAAAGAAAAATATTAAAAATTAAAAAGTCCAAATCATAACATGATTTATTAAAGGAGAATACTTTTATTATTGAACATTGTTATTGTGTGTTATTAATGTCCAAGGGAAAAGTGTGTGTGTTTTTTTTTTTTAATTATATTAAAGGAGAATACTTTTATCATTGAACATTGTTATTGTGTGTCATTAATGTTCAAGGGAAAAGTGTGTATTTTTTTTTTCAGCCAAGTCACAATATGGAAGAGAGATGTCAAATAAGATAGTGATAATATGGGATATTATAGAGGGATGTCAAAAAGGGATAATATGGGATACTAGAAAGGGATTCAAATTAGATGTATTTTATAAATGAGAAGAGGAAAATTTAATGTTTAGTTGTAAAAATAGTGATTATTGGTTAAATTTAATGTTTAATTGTGAAAATAGTGATTATTGATAAATAGCAATCATTGATTTTCGTTAACATCTTTCTATTTGTCCAAAAAAGATGAGTTCTTAACCAATTAAAAGTAAGTTTTATGTCTTACTTTAGAACCACTATAATTTATTACTTTAGGACCACTATCATTTATGATCATGTTTAAAGATATTTTTAATGGGATCATGTACTTTTTAATAACATCTAACTTTAATCATATACATAAAACTAAAAAAAACCTAGATTAAATGTTTTATATAATTTATAATTTTTTATAAAATAATTTATTAAAATGAATAAAAAATATATATAAACATTATTAATTTAATACTTAAAATCAAATTTTAAAAATTCAAAATACAAATTTAATAAAAAAAAATTCCCTCATATATTTTTATCTTTTCTTTCCTTTAAATCTTGATACTCCTATTTTTCTATATTTATATGATCGTTCCGTTCTTCAATTTTCTTTCACCCCAAGACGCCCTTTTTTCTAAACCGCGTTGAATAAAGTTTGGCCTTTATTCTTGTGATCTTCACTGAGCCTACATAAAGAAGTATTTTGAATTCCACGGGCATATAGTGTTTTTTCTATATAGACTAAGACGTCTCCACTATCCAGGTGTAGCGCTTTAATTGGTCAAGCAATAAAATGTGAACTTTTAAAGTTTATTTCGTTGGAGAGACAACAAGTACTAAGATTCACAACGGTTCAAATTCTCCATTTTGAATTATTTATAAAAAATATTTTATATATAATATGTTTTTATATTATATAATAAAAAATATTGATTTACAATTTTTGGTGGTTCTTTTAGATCGATGAAAATATGTTACTTGTAATATATGGAAATTTGTTATTCTCTATGACATTAACTATCATTTTAACCAGATTACTCTAGTTTAGAAAATCCTATGTAAAAAAACAATTATGTGATTTTTGCTAATTTTTACTAAACACATAATATATCATGCAAGTCATTAAAATACAAATCATTAAAGAAAAGATAGGTTATTTAATTGTCTTGCATATTGTTGTTACTAATCATTATCTTTTTTCTACCCAAATTAGAGAAGGTCCATTAGTTTATTGAGGGTGATGGGAGATATTTATTTTCCTAGAACCAAAGGAAAACAATCCGCACACGTAGTGAACAACCAGATTACTATAGTTTACAAAATCTTATTTAGAATTTTTTTATGTGATTTTTGTAGCATCGTTTATAGTATTTTTTACTAAATACATAATATATCATGAGAATCATAAAAGAAAGAAAAGATAAGTTATTTATTTGTTTTGCATATTGTTGTTAATGTTGTTATTAATTATTATCTTTTTGTTGCCCAAATTAGAGAAGGTCCATTAGTTTATTAAGGGTGATGGGAGAGATTTATTTCCCTGGAACCAAAGGAAACTAAGGGTGATGGGAGAGATTTTTTCCCCTGGAACCAAAGGAAAGGAAATGCACAAAAGTATTGATAGGAGATATTTCAATAAGTTAGGATAGTGAATTATAAACAATCTCTTGCCTAATAACATAGTTGTGAGAGAGAAGATATAGAAGATTGAAAGACATCATTGATGGGAAATTGGTAGTAAGAACGGTAGTGTCAAGTAATCTCAACAATAAGCTTTCTTAAAAATAAAAAAGAAACCTTCAACCCACACCATGTAGTCCCAACAAAGGGTAACAAAGAGGTTGGTGATGCATAATTATAGGAATTCAATATGATAAAAGAAGGGGAGAAAATAAAATGCATATATTTTCTATCTATGAAACAACAAGTTGATCAGTGGGTCATTACACTACTACTTGACAAAGAAATTTGATACCTCATTGCATGTATGGCATACTTCCTTACCAAAATATTACAACACTTAGAGTCAAGACCATGAACTTGATATGTGTGTACTTTGATAGGGGGATTCATGTTTATATAGACATTGATTCACTTTGAGAGGCACAATTCCTGTAACTAATTTGGATTATTAGTCTTTGTAATCATATGGATCCAATGAATTTAACATGAATTGGATCCCTATCCTTCCACATGGGCATCCATTCTCCCTGAGAAATGCAACAACCCCATCATCCAATGTGAGTTTGAGCTTTCCCTCTCAACATTTTGGGTTAGTAATTAACCTAAGATAGAACCTTATTCAATGCAACCATTTAGTTCCATTCAAATAGTGCTCTAGAAATCCTATTTGTATCATCTTGACGGGTCGAATTAGCCTGTCAAGCAGGTAAGGGAGAGTATTTGATGGAAATCCCCAATTAGGATCACTCTCATTTGGAATAACACTTCCAACCAGTATGTGGGTCTGGTTTCCATTGGTTGATTTGAGATGGAGAAGACAATTAGATTGCTTCTCACCAATTTTATCTAAATTTTGATCTAATCCTCTAGAGAAGAAACAAAATTAAAACTTCTAATCTACCTCTATTCTACTCTAACCTATGTTGATCAGAAGTGAGAGTAATAATAATGAATATAGTAAAATATAGTGTTATTGAAAGCAAAAATGGTTCATACCAATCAACAACACATTAACATAATGAAATTCCAGATTTAATCACAATTAATTACATATAAAACTTGTAATATCATCGTTGTATTCATCAAGAATCATAACAATATGAGTAATCTTAAACACAATGCATAGAAATAATTCATATGAAAAGAATTCAGAAAAACCCACATCAAACATATCAGTAGAAAATTCCCTAATGCATTTGACAACAATTATGATCCCAAATGCTTTCTACTTCTTATTCATAAAGAGATAAGAGTATCATCCATATGTACAATCTGCAAAAGTCCTTCTATCTTACTAGGAGCTCTCTTTTATAAGATATGAGAGTCTCTTTACATTCCATATGAAAGATACCTCTTTTCATTTCTCATTCTTCTACTTTCAATTACTCGTACTTTCAATTTAAAAAACTTTACAAAAATACAAGAATGTCAAGCATTTCCCGTGTTGGAAGATTGATTGTTGTCATTGATCTCAACCCTAGCTATTGACATTTGGACCCCACAGTTGATCAAAGTATATATAAATGAAGGACATTACACAGGAAGATACAACACCCATGGATGGATAGTAAAATTCATATCGCTTCCAGTGGTATGTGGCACGTCACGTGGATCCTCATGGTTGAGAAGAAATGAATTTTTGAAGATGACAATGTGAATTGAAGCAGAAACTACATGTCGGCCCTAATGTTAAAAGGAAGTGGCATAAAGGGTAGAAATGTTAGTTTTTATAGCTCGTGAGGTACTCTGCATGTTTGTCTTGTATGCAGAAGTAACCTTATATTTGCATTACTGGACACTTGACTTTGTAATGGGTTTTTATAAAGTTGTAATAAAGTGGTTCTTTTATGTAAGTGACTTTTTAATAAAGTGTACCTCCTAATATTAAAGTGACTTTATTTCATAAAGTGCACTTATGTTATAAAGTGAAATTGTACTTTAATATTTAAGTGATTTATTTTGGAGGGAATGAACCATGTCCCTTGATTATGTAAAGGAAAGATTAGATCTTGGCCTTTGGATATAGGGATGGGGAAGGTGAAAAGACACTTGGAAGGTGAAAAGTCATTTTTGAATTATAAGAGAATGCTTTGGGTAGTGTGTAAGACATAACTATGAGAAGAAGAGATTGAGATATTTTTGAGAGAGCTTGAGAGAGGAAAGGGCGGCAAGCCGTGCACATTTCCCAAGAGAGATTGGGCACATTTCCCAAGGAAATTAACTATTTTGAAGTTGTTTATATTTATCGATGTGTGGGTGGTTGTACTGTACAGATCCATATAATATGTATAGTAGAGAGGAGGGCACCATTTTCAAGGAAGTTTGTGGGCACAAAAATCGAGGTTGTTTTGAGCATTCCTTGCTACAGAAAGGGGTCGTACAACTGATTGTGGGCACATATTTCAAGGTGTTGTTTTATGGGTGGGTCGTACAACAATACAGATTTGACATGTTTTCCAAGGAAAAAAATTTGGAGGGACTGTTTGGGTGCTATAAGTGGTTTTCTCTTGGCTATAAATGTAATCTTGTTGCTGATATAAATTTCCTGAAGTTAATAAAATCTCTCTCTCTTTGGGTGTTACCCACATTGGTGTTATAGCCCTAAAATAGCCTACTCCTACATACATGGGCTTGGCCCTCTTACTTGCATATTTTGCCAAAGCACTGTTGAGAAGAACTTCTTAAAACACCATTTTTTAGAAGATGTACACATCCTGCACCATTACAACCCATGTACATATGCTTTCTACACCACTACAACTAGTACACATATGCTTGTTGCACCATTATAGCTTGGGGTATGCTTGCAAAAGTTGCAAAAAATAAAAATTTGCAAGGAATTCGTTGAAATTCACTGGCTATTGGAGGTTTCCCAACCGATTCACCTATTATGGCTCGTCACCCAACTAAATAAACATCCTTTTGGCCTATAAAAGGAGGTGTCGGGATCTCATTTCAAATCTACGAATAAGAACAATGAAACTCTGCTTAATTTCATTTCCCCTCCTTGCCCAAGATTTTGTTGCCTTTTGTGAGATATTGCCTCAGCATTCCCTCATCAACCCCTTCTCCCTAAATTCAATCCATTCCCTTCCTAGAGCTGATCAGAAGATTGAGAGAAGGAGTCCTTTCAATTTGCACTTGGAACATGGTAAAGAGGAGCTCAAACCAGGTTTGAGGTACAGTAGCCAACACAGATTGTAAGGTATAATCTTTGTACAATGAATAAAAGAATCACATTTTCATGTCCCAAATGATGGTGTTTTGAGTATTTTTATTGATTTATACTTAACATTTAATATATAAACCTAACTCATGGATAGAATAACATGCGTGTAGTTCTTTGTTTGCCTATTTTTGGATCCAGGTCAGCCTTGGGAGGAGACGTGAAGTCAGTGGAACTACCAAGCTTGAGGAGATCATCACCATATGTGCAATCAAAGGTATAGTTACCCAATCTCTTCTCTATTTTATTTATTTACATTATTTTTGGTATGTTTGGGGTAGAGTAGAATTGATTGACTTTTAGACGATTATTCGCTCTGTCTAAATATTGAACCTTGGTGTAGTTAAAGGGGATTTTTCCTACTAGTAGAACCGGCGACCATATTGGGGAAGCCTTTAGGGTTTCTCAGGGGATTTTGGGTTGTTTTATTAGTTTGTTTGCCTCTCAAGTTTCTTTCAAGTTTTCTAAGTCTGTCAAGGGATTCTGGTCACCTTTAGGTGCATACCAGTTGTCCCTGCCCTGTAAGACTATCTGTTCTTTTATTTTTTTGAAGAGATACAAAGGTGTATGCACCCTTTAGTGAGTCATCCCACGTACATATGCGTTATGCCCAGTAAACAACCTGCGTTCATACACAGGCTACTGAATCAACTTCTCGTGTCTCTATTTCAAGGAAGTTTTTGAAAAAAAGCGAGTTTGCCTCTTTCCTGATTGAAGTTCACACTTATCAGGGATTTCTTGGATCAATCTAGAGTCTCTGTTTAATAGCCATAGCCTAGGTTTAGGTTTCAATTTACTTGTTTTTCTAAGTCTTCTTGTGTTCACCCTTTAAAAGGTTTTTGAGCAAGTTGTTGAGTTGTAGATCTGTCTTCTTGGTTTCTTGATTGAAGCCATGTGGTCTGCAGTGGGATAAAGGTCTTTTCCAGTCTTGTTTCAGTTTCCTTTTTACTTGATTTGAAAAAAGAAAAAGATTTATTTCAGTTTTTCTCTTTAAAGCAATTAAAAAAAAAAAGGTTTCCTTTTCAGTTTGGTAAAGTAGTTAGAGTTGGTTATGTGAAAAAAGGAAAAAGAGTCTGTTTTTCAACTTCTTTCTTGATTTCTTGAAACATAAGTAGCTTGTAGTCAAGCAAAAGTAGGTTTTAGATTTTCTTTACAAGATCTTGAAAAGTTAGTTAAGAAAAGTTGATTAACAAAGAGTTAGTTATAAATCTTTGCTTTTTGAATTCAAAGTAATTTTTCTTTCAAGTGCTTTAATTTTCTCCTCTTTTTTGTCTCTTGATCACACCATTAGTTCACTTCTATACCTTGTGACTAAATCAAGCATTTAAAAATAAGGCTTAATCTAAAATACACTAGACTTTTTTGTTTGTAGCGTCAACCAACTAGTTTAGGGTTAGGGCCTTGAATTAGGTTGGAGAGGAAACTCTTCAGGGCCATTAAATCAAACATTGGAATTTGAGTTAGGGAGTGTTTAATTCCAGTTTCGTAAAAGCTATCCGAAACCCCCCTCTAACATAGGGGATAAACATGAGGTCGCATAAGGAAAGGAAGCAGAGATAACCCCTCCAAAGCTGAACTGAACGTAGTGTGGAACACATATTAAGGATTTGTCTCAGGAGTAATATCGATTGCATTTTACTACGGAGCTTCGTGGACCTCGAATCTATTTGAGATAATCTATTGTCTTCCATACCACTTTCTCTCGATACCCTTGATAGATTTAAGACTTGTTATCCTTCTCATTGTGATTTGCCCGACTGTCGACTGTACCTACCTGGTGGCTCATTGGGAGCTGGCAACTTAGTTCCCCATATTCTAGGGACTTACACGGGTGACTGCGGGGGTATATCGCGGTACCTAGGGTAGAAATCAGATCATGCTTCACAGAGTATACCCGAAGGGTGCTTTCGTGTTTGAGTTGCACTTACACTGTTTAGTTTCTCTAGTGTTGATTGGCATAACTGTCCTTCCAACTAGATAGTCAGTTGTTTGATTTGTCTTATAGGAAACGTTTTAGTGTGTGCTTGGTGTTTAAATGCTAGTTAAGCCTTACTTTTTCAGTTGATCATTTCACAAGGTGGAATATCAACAAATTTGTTGGTTGTGAAGGCTTCAGAACCTGTCGTCAGTTCCATTGGAGACACCTCCATCACTGTTACGATGAAGACTTGACCAAGAAGGGTTGTTCGAAGTAGTCGGGTCGCAAGAAACTATGCCCAAGCCCACTCCGTAAGGAGACTATTCAAATCCAGAGGAAACTACCGTCTCTGACCTTGGGGAAGAATCTCTTAGGATGACCAACCCTCCAATCACTGACTTGTCGGTGCCGATCTTAGTTCAAGATGTCCCTCCCAAGGTGACACCTTTTGAGCATCAACTAGTCTTGCATGCAGCAATTGAAGAGAATGTTTCTACGTCGTCTGGGATTCCTCATAATCCCATTATGACTACTTGATCTAAGGTGGATATTGGTGGCCACCCACCTTTTCCAACGGGCTCAAAACAGTTTTCTGGCAATTTTGGCAATTTACTATTTTTAGTAAGTTTTAACTTTTGGGGCCATTTTGAGGGCCTAAATGAAGGTTTTTTGAGATAGAGGTTCCCAATGATATCAAAAGGCATGATTGAGCCCCTAAAATTAATCTCCTTGACGATATTTTTCCAACAAGCTATCATACGCCTAAAACGAAGATTGTATGCAAAAGTTATGACCCCAGGAAGTTGATGTACTAACTTACCCAAATGGGGCCCACATGACTTTTGGCGCTTCATCTCCTAGGGTTAGGTTTTTGGATGTCTAGGGTTTTTTTCATTCCTTTTTATTGTAAAAAGGCCTTCAGAGCCTCATTGTACTCATCTTCTTGCAAATGCGAGTAGCCGTCACATCTCTTCTCAGAGATAAGTTGTCACCATTCTAGCGAGTCTTTCACTCTGTATTTTTACAGTCTCTGTACATTTATTTCATTAATAGAAATTGTGTATTACCATATCTCTGTGTTTATGGTTGCATCTCTGATATATTTATGTTATATTATTGAATATCTACGATATCTCTGTGCATTTCTTTATTATATCTCCGATCTCATTTCCTGCCAAAAATAATCCGGATCACTACTACTTCAGAAGGCATCCTACCTCCTCTCCCACCTTCACCAGTCAGGACCATAGTGGTCTTGACTCCCTCTACTTCAGGAAGTGGTCTAGTAGAATTATTGGCATTGAACACCGCTCCATTTACTTAGAGTGTGATGGGCCCTCCCTTCTCATATGGGATGCCCGACTTTGTTTCAAACTCGGTTCTTACTTACTCCACCTTACAGACCATGGGTCTGGGGGAAGGGAGCTCAAACGCTCCCATGCAAGGGTCAATTGGGGGAAACAATCCCTTTTAATGTTATCCCTTATGGTGGGGGTCATATACCTCCTCCATTTCCCTCGCTTGGAGCTTCTTTCCAATCACCAATCGGGCCGAATACTAATTATAGCTTATTTGGAGCAGGAAGTTTAGGACCTTTGTCTTACACAACGTTGATTGGATCTATGTCATTCTCTTTGTTTGATGCATTTGGGAGCAATGTTTTTTCTTTAGTTGTTGTATCGGCTGGGGGCAACCCTGGTTTTGGACAACAGAACCCCGTGCAGGGTACTATTCCTTCATAGGGAGCGACGACTAGAGTTTTCTCAACTCAGGGTCTTTGGAATCCTTGGAAGGGATCAGTTCCCTTGCAAGGGATGTTGGTCGGGGTAAACCCCTTCCATGCTCAATGGAATCCTAGGTAGGGTTCTATACCTATTCCCATCAGATCAGCTAGGGGCATCCCCTTCGAAAATCCTTGGAACTCAATGTAGGGAGCAATCCCCATGCAAGCTATGTCATCCAATTATAGGAGTTAGCCAATGATACCCCAAAAAACGCAGTTTCTATATGCTGGTCAAGGCCAAAGTTTCTACCAGAACCCTGGCCAACATTTCAAATTTTCCTGGCAACCTAATGCCAATCAAACTCCAGGACCCTATTTTTCTGTACATAGTACTCAACCTAAACTACTGTTTTTGGAAACACTACATCTGCCAAACTTGTTGAGGTTATTAAACGATCCAATTTGTCACAATCCGCTTTGGCCCCCCATGGAAATTAAGTTTCTCTCAAATATTTTGAAATTTGAAGGCAAGCGTGGAAAATATCTAGGTGATCTTGTGACAACATTTCATCTATGGTGCTCGTCAAACTCACTAAGGGACGAATTCATCCAGTTGCACCTTTTTCAATGCACTCTTATAGGGGGTGCCGCAAAATGGTATATTGAGCTCAATCGCTCAAGGTATTCTTACTTCAATGACTTGGCGATGGTATTCATGAACCATTTCTAGTTACCTATGATATACAATGCCGACATAGAGTTGTTGGCCAACTTTGAGAAAACCAAGGCTGACCACATATCAGATCATATCTGAGAATGACGGCATTGAAAGAGCTTGCTTAAGGTCTAGGTCCCTTTGACTTTCTTGCTGGAGTGGTTCCTAAAGTCTTTGGTGCCATGCATATCCAAGGACATAGCAACTTCTAGAGTGTTTTCAGAGGAGGAGGCGATAATGATAGTGCAATAGATTGAACTAATCTACTCTTAGTTTGGCATGCTCTATGAGATGTTTCCAGATGCACCATGGTCAATTCTTGATAAGGCCAAGCAAAATTTTGGACCCCATGCCGATGGTATTGTGGGCTTAGCACAAAACAAGACCACAGACATGTTGTTAAATCAATTGCAACAATTGTCGATACAACCATCTATGGTCAACCAGACTTCTAGTTTGGATGCTCCCCCTACCTAGACATTGGACGTACACAATGTGCAGTCAAAGAACCCTAATTCGAACCAACATCCCGAGAAAAAGAAAAAAAAATGGAACAAGAAGGGTAAGGGGGACAAAAAGGATACCAACAACGTTGGCGGGGGAAAAACGAAGAAGAAGAAGTCGAAGTATTTGTGTTATCTTTGCACAAAAGACCACCCATTTCATCTGTTACCTTGGCTTGCAAAGGCCTAAAATTTTTTGGTGCAACAACAAACTGTTGTGCTAACAAACCCTTTTCCATGAGGGAAAAACATGGCTCAGGCTTCAATGTCCATGAGCACAGTAGGGAGCAATAAGGGACCCCCCGCGCCTATTAACCCGGTCGCTAATATTTACATGATGAATTCCGAGGCTAATATAGCGACTAGGGCTCAATATTACAGAATGTCAGAATCTGTCAAAAAGGGAAAAGAAGCCACGAACCTATAGACTCCTTTACAGATAGAGAAGTTGGCAGACGAAGTGATGAATCACATCCCAAAAGGTGCGTTCAAAAAGGATTCTCATAATCCAAGTGCAGGGGCCAACCATAACTACTCCTTTGTAGAAGATTTAGCACATACCCCTTGTGCAATGTCTTCTTTGGAGGTCCTCTAAAATTTCCCTTCACAAAGAAAAGCATTGTTATCCACCTTGGGATCGACAGAGACTTGTAACCCAGGAGTGATAATTTTTTATCCAACCAACTTGAAACCTTGTCTCCCTTACCACGTTGCGTTTCAGATAGTAGTGGCTTACACCGCAAAATATTTTACTCATAACATTTTCCATATGGTGGTTGACGAGGGTTCCTTGACATGTGTGATGTCGTTAGCATGTTGGAAGTCCATTTGCCAACCCGATTTGTCTCCATCGCCTACGTTGCTTACGACGTTTGACGGTCGGTCGTTCAGACCACATGGGATCATTCCTTCTTTCCCCGTGCAATTGGGAGGAAAAATCGTGTGTGTCAAAGTTGAAGTGGTCGATATGCCTCTCGACTACAACTTGTTGTTACGAAGGAGTTGGACTTATGCGATGCATATAGTGGTTGCTACAGTTTTTCAGGTCTTGTGTTTTCCACATAAGGGCTAGATTGTGACCATTGACCAGTTGTCCTTCGACCATCCTGACCCTTCATCGAGGGATTCCATGGTCCTAATGATTGATAATCCGTAGCTTGACATTGTCAACTTAGGTGTTGGTTTGTTTTCTTCATTGATGGGAACTTTTTATTACTCGTCGCCTTCTGGTGATGTCAAGATTATATCGGTTGTTCTCGACCATCCTAGGGCTGCAATGTTTCAAGTGTCATCATTTCGAAAGACTTAATTTAATGATCCTTGGACTCTACCTTACCCATAAGATTCAATGGAAGTGACAAGGAATTATGGCATGGCCATGCCCTTGTCTGTGGCTGAGGTTGCATACAACATTGTCTACAAAACTTCAGCTAGCCCCGAACTGACTTCCCCACAGGAGTTAGATCCAATCCTCGAGCCTATTTGGGCTCAAGTTTCTCTTGCCACTGAATATCCCTTAGACCTAGTCTTTCCCTCTAACGAGGTGATTCTCGAGGCATTGACTGGTACTGATGGACCTTGGGAGTATCTACATCATAGATATTACTTCCTTCCCAAGTTAAGGAGAATAGAGGTGGGAGAATTTGTTTCAACCGTGAATGGAGATAGGTCTTGTCTTGTTAATCCTTTGGCTATGCACGTAGTTTATTCTGAGGGTAATATCGTAAGTATCACTAAAATGATTCCAATAGATATATCCAAAACCCCTAGCATTGTGGACAATGTTTTCTTTGGAGCAAATTGCTCCTCCGAAGAGATTCAAACTTATACTGAGTTATTCAAGGAGTTTCGCGACGTTTTTTCTTGGACTTACGAGGAGAAGCCAGGAATTGAGTCAAGAATTGTTGAGAAAGAAACCATAACTTATCTTGATGCCAAGTCGGTCTGGCAGAAGCTTCGTTCGGTGAATCCTTGGAAAGTAGCAACAATTAAGGCAGAAGTAGAAAAATTGTTCAAAGATGGTTTTATCTACCTCGTAGAGTTGACGGAATGGGTGTCAAACCTAGTTCTAGTTAATAAGAAACAAGGTATGATTCGCGTATGCATGGACTTCCATGATTTGAACAAGGCATGTTCGAAGGATAATTTTCCCATTCCTTTCATCGATCATATTGTCGATGAATGTAGTAGCTGTGAGGTATTTTCATTTATGGATGGTTTCTCAGGATATAACCAATTTCAGATCAAACCCAAAGACCAACATAAAACAAATTTTATTTGTCCTTGGGGCATGTTCGCATATTGTAAGATGTATTTTGGCCTGAAGAATGTTGGGGCCACCTTTCATCGGCCCATGTCATTTTATTTTCATGACCTTATACATATAGTCGAGGTGTATCTTGATGATCTAGCATCATGCTCTCCCAAGATATTTGATCATCCCACTCATCTTCTACTGATGTTTGAATGATGTCGCTACTATCAGATTCACTTGAATCCTAACAAGTGAAGTTTCTATGTGACGTCATGTCGTCTCCTAGGGTTTATTGTTTCTACAACAATGATCATGGTCAATCCTCTCAAGGTTGAGGCAATATTTCAATTGTCTCCCTCGTACATCATACCCCAGCTTCAGAGCTTATAGGGGAAAGATAACTTTCTTCGGCATTTTGTCTTGAATTATGCCGAGATCACTAAAGGGTTTATGCGTATCTTGAAAAAGGGAGTCCCATTTTGTTGGGATGAATCCACTCAACACTCTTTTGAAGCTTTGAAACATGCCTTGATATCTTCCCCTCTGCTCCAACCTCCCAATTATAATAGATATTTCTTGTTGTATTTGGCCGCTACAAAAACGATCGTCGGCATGGTATTGGTCAAGAACATGATCTGCTTAAAGAAAATGTTATATATTACCTTAGTTGATGCTTGGTTGAGTTGGAACTCAACTATTCTCATGTTGAGAAACTTGCTTTAGCAGTCCTTCATGCTGTCCAACGGTCCGTCACTACATTTTGCTTCACAATACCACTGTCATTGTCGTTGTGAACCCTTTTCAATATGTGTTAACATGACGGGTCATTGGCGGAAAGGTCAGTAGATGGATTGTAATCCTCCAGAATTTTGACTTGGATTTTGTTTCCATGAAATCCAAAAAGTCATTGGTCTTTTCCGAACGTATTTCAAAACTTTTGTTCGAGTCTAGTGATATCACGCCCGAAGAATCGCCTATCAAAGGAGATATTTTTCTAATTGCATCTTTGGACCCCTTGTATGGAGGTATAATAGTCCATCTCTAGACTTTGAAGTGCCCCACTTCATGAGCGTCGACGAATTCACCATCAAGAACGGAACTATCTCATACTCGATGACACTTTTTATCGTCGAGGTATAGATTGCATTCTTTGCTGATGCCTTATCCATGAAGAAGCATAACTCGTTTTGAAGGATTTCCACACTGGAGCATGTGGCAGTCAATTTTATGGGTTGGAAACAACCCAAAAGATTCTACGTGCAGGTTACTTCTGGCATTTGTAAATCAAGGATTGCATTGAGTTGGTCAAGAAGTGCCACCCATGTCATATATTCTGTCGAAAGATGCGGTGATCCAGATTATTTTCGGCACAAAAATGAGAGTGGAGATATAATAAAGAAATGAAGATATTCAATAATATAAAAAAAATGTATCAGAGATGAAACCATAAACATAGATATACAGTAATACACAAATTCTATTAATGAAAGAAATGTACAGAGACTGTAAAAATGCAGAGTGAAAGACTCGCTAGAATGGTGGCAACTTATCTCTGAGAAGAGATGTGACGGCTACTCGCATTCGCAAGAAGATGATTACAATGAGGCTCTGAAGGCATTTTTACAATAAACAGGAATTCAAAAAACCCTAGACATCTAACAAAACCTAACCCCTAGGAGATGAAGTGCCAAAAGTCACGTGGGCCCCATTTGGGTAAGTTAGTACATCAACTTCCCGGGGTTGTAACTTTTGCATACGATTTCTGTTTTAGGCATATGAAAGCCCGTTGGAAAGGTATCATCGAGGAGATTCATTTTGGGGCTCAATCATGCCTTTGGATATAATTGAGAAGCTCTATGTTGAAAAACCTTCATTTTGGCCCGCAAAATAACCCTAGAAGTTAAAGCTGCTAAAAATAGTAAATTGCGAAAATTGCCAGAAAACTGTTTTGAGCCAGTTGGAAAAGGTAGGTGGCCACCAATATCCACTTGGATCATGTGGGAACATCCTTCTCCCATGTTTCCTTCCATATTTGTTAGTCCTTTCACCATGTGGGGGATTGATTTTACTACATGTGACCCGAATTCAGCTAGGGGACATCGTTACATCATCATAGCAGTAGATTACTTCAAAAAGTGGGTCGAGGCTATGCCAACATTTAACAATGATGGAGAAAGAAAGGCTCTTTTCATTTTTAATCAGATAGTATCAAGGTTCGAAATCCCAAAGGAGATTGTCACTCACCATGGCAGTCACTTCCAAAACAAAATGATGACCGAGTTAACATCAAATATTGGGTTTAGGAAAGAACATTCACCAACTTATTACTCGCAAGTGAATGGTTAGGTTGAAGCTGTGAATAAGTCACTCAAGACTATTCGTTAGTGGACGATCAATTCTGCCAAGTCGAATTGGCATTTGATGTTTTACTCAGCGTTGTGGGCCTATCGAACGTCTATGAATACTACCACCATTTTTTCACCTTTTCAACTTGTATACAAGCTAGAAGCAGTCTTACCTATTGAGTGTCAGATTCCTTCTTTGAAGTTGGAAGTAGAGTTATTTCTGGAAACGTCACCGCTTGAGGAAAACCTATTATATCTCGAGCATCTTGATGAGTAGCATCGTAATGCAGGCTTGGCCAATAAGGCTCATAAGCAACGATTCAAGTGTCAATATGATCAATCTGTTCATCCTCAAATTTTTTCCGAAGGCGATCTTGTCCTGGTCTATGATCAAGAAAAAGATCCCCCGGGGGAAGGCAAGTTCAAACTCATGTGGTTCAAACCATTCATTGTGAAAGAGGTCTTGAAGAAGGGTGCTTATCGTTTGGTTGATTTTGAAGGAAATTCCTTGGTAGATCCTAGAAATGAGCTCTATCTCAAGAAGTATTACTCTTAGGTTGGTCACCAGGGTGATTTCTTGTACATATGTATAATTTCTTATACATTTTTTGTCTTTTTGTTTTGTGTACATGTAGTTATTTATGTCTT
>ML814985.1:23988-39531 GCA_009831015.1 Picea engelmannii | reverse complement strand
CCATCATCCAATGTGAGTTTGAGCTTTCCCTCTCAACATTTTGGGTTAGTAATTAACCTAAGATAGAACCTTATTCAATGCAACCATTTAGTTCCATTCAAATAGTGCTCTAGAAATCCTATTTGTATCATCTTGACGGGTCGAATTAGCCTGTCAAGCAGGTAAGGGAGAGTATTTGATGGAAATCCCCAATTAGGATCACTCTCATTTGGAATAACACTTCCAACCAGTATGTGGGTCTGGTTTCCATTGGTTGATTTGAGATGGAGAAGACAATTAGATTGCTTCTCACCAATTTTATCTAAATTTTGATCTAATCCTCTAGAGAAGAAACAAAATTAAAACTTCTAATCTACCTCTATTCTACTCTAACCTATGTTGATCAGAAGTGAGAGTAATAATAATGAATATAGTAAAATATAGTGTTATTGAAAGCAAAAATGGTTCATACCAATCAACAACACATTAACATAATGAAATTCCAGATTTAATCACAATTAATTACATATAAAACTTGTAATATCATCGTTGTATTCATCAAGAATCATAACAATATGAGTAATCTTAAACACAATGCATAGAAATAATTCATATGAAAAGAATTCAGAAAAACCCACATCAAACATATCAGTAGAAAATTCCCTAATGCATTTGACAACAATTATGATCCCAAATGCTTTCTACTTCTTATTCATAAAGAGATAAGAGTATCATCCATATGTACAATCTGCAAAAGTCCTTCTATCTTACTAGGAGCTCTCTTTTATAAGATATGAGAGTCTCTTTACATTCCATATGAAAGATACCTCTTTTCATTTCTCATTCTTCTACTTTCAATTACTCGTACTTTCAATTTAAAAAACTTTACAAAAATACAAGAATGTCAAGCATTTCCCGTGTTGGAAGATTGATTGTTGTCATTGATCTCAACCCTAGCTATTGACATTTGGACCCCACAGTTGATCAAAGTATATATAAATGAAGGACATTACACAGGAAGATACAACACCCATGGATGGATAGTAAAATTCATATCGCTTCCAGTGGTATGTGGCACGTCACGTGGATCCTCATGGTTGAGAAGAAATGAATTTTTGAAGATGACAATGTGAATTGAAGCAGAAACTACATGTCGGCCCTAATGTTAAAAGGAAGTGGCATAAAGGGTAGAAATGTTAGTTTTTATAGCTCGTGAGGTACTCTGCATGTTTGTCTTGTATGCAGAAGTAACCTTATATTTGCATTACTGGACACTTGACTTTGTAATGGGTTTTTATAAAGTTGTAATAAAGTGGTTCTTTTATGTAAGTGACTTTTTAATAAAGTGTACCTCCTAATATTAAAGTGACTTTATTTCATAAAGTGCACTTATGTTATAAAGTGAAATTGTACTTTAATATTTAAGTGATTTATTTTGGAGGGAATGAACCATGTCCCTTGATTATGTAAAGGAAAGATTAGATCTTGGCCTTTGGATATAGGGATGGGGAAGGTGAAAAGACACTTGGAAGGTGAAAAGTCATTTTTGAATTATAAGAGAATGCTTTGGGTAGTGTGTAAGACATAACTATGAGAAGAAGAGATTGAGATATTTTTGAGAGAGCTTGAGAGAGGAAAGGGCGGCAAGCCGTGCACATTTCCCAAGAGAGATTGGGCACATTTCCCAAGGAAATTAACTATTTTGAAGTTGTTTATATTTATCGATGTGTGGGTGGTTGTACTGTACAGATCCATATAATATGTATAGTAGAGAGGAGGGCACCATTTTCAAGGAAGTTTGTGGGCACAAAAATCGAGGTTGTTTTGAGCATTCCTTGCTACAGAAAGGGGTCGTACAACTGATTGTGGGCACATATTTCAAGGTGTTGTTTTATGGGTGGGTCGTACAACAATACAGATTTGACATGTTTTCCAAGGAAAAAAATTTGGAGGGACTGTTTGGGTGCTATAAGTGGTTTTCTCTTGGCTATAAATGTAATCTTGTTGCTGATATAAATTTCCTGAAGTTAATAAAATCTCTCTCTCTTTGGGTGTTACCCACATTGGTGTTATAGCCCTAAAATAGCCTACTCCTACATACATGGGCTTGGCCCTCTTACTTGCATATTTTGCCAAAGCACTGTTGAGAAGAACTTCTTAAAACACCATTTTTTAGAAGATGTACACATCCTGCACCATTACAACCCATGTACATATGCTTTCTACACCACTACAACTAGTACACATATGCTTGTTGCACCATTATAGCTTGGGGTATGCTTGCAAAAGTTGCAAAAAATAAAAATTTGCAAGGAATTCGTTGAAATTCACTGGCTATTGGAGGTTTCCCAACCGATTCACCTATTATGGCTCGTCACCCAACTAAATAAACATCCTTTTGGCCTATAAAAGGAGGTGTCGGGATCTCATTTCAAATCTACGAATAAGAACAATGAAACTCTGCTTAATTTCATTTCCCCTCCTTGCCCAAGATTTTGTTGCCTTTTGTGAGATATTGCCTCAGCATTCCCTCATCAACCCCTTCTCCCTAAATTCAATCCATTCCCTTCCTAGAGCTGATCAGAAGATTGAGAGAAGGAGTCCTTTCAATTTGCACTTGGAACATGGTAAAGAGGAGCTCAAACCAGGTTTGAGGTACAGTAGCCAACACAGATTGTAAGGTATAATCTTTGTACAATGAATAAAAGAATCACATTTTCATGTCCCAAATGATGGTGTTTTGAGTATTTTTATTGATTTATACTTAACATTTAATATATAAACCTAACTCATGGATAGAATAACATGCGTGTAGTTCTTTGTTTGCCTATTTTTGGATCCAGGTCAGCCTTGGGAGGAGACGTGAAGTCAGTGGAACTACCAAGCTTGAGGAGATCATCACCATATGTGCAATCAAAGGTATAGTTACCCAATCTCTTCTCTATTTTATTTATTTACATTATTTTTGGTATGTTTGGGGTAGAGTAGAATTGATTGACTTTTAGACGATTATTCGCTCTGTCTAAATATTGAACCTTGGTGTAGTTAAAGGGGATTTTTCCTACTAGTAGAACCGGCGACCATATTGGGGAAGCCTTTAGGGTTTCTCAGGGGATTTTGGGTTGTTTTATTAGTTTGTTTGCCTCTCAAGTTTCTTTCAAGTTTTCTAAGTCTGTCAAGGGATTCTGGTCACCTTTAGGTGCATACCAGTTGTCCCTGCCCTGTAAGACTATCTGTTCTTTTATTTTTTTGAAGAGATACAAAGGTGTATGCACCCTTTAGTGAGTCATCCCACGTACATATGCGTTATGCCCAGTAAACAACCTGCGTTCATACACAGGCTACTGAATCAACTTCTCGTGTCTCTATTTCAAGGAAGTTTTTGAAAAAAAGCGAGTTTGCCTCTTTCCTGATTGAAGTTCACACTTATCAGGGATTTCTTGGATCAATCTAGAGTCTCTGTTTAATAGCCATAGCCTAGGTTTAGGTTTCAATTTACTTGTTTTTCTAAGTCTTCTTGTGTTCACCCTTTAAAAGGTTTTTGAGCAAGTTGTTGAGTTGTAGATCTGTCTTCTTGGTTTCTTGATTGAAGCCATGTGGTCTGCAGTGGGATAAAGGTCTTTTCCAGTCTTGTTTCAGTTTCCTTTTTACTTGATTTGAAAAAAGAAAAAGATTTATTTCAGTTTTTCTCTTTAAAGCAATTAAAAAAAAAAAGGTTTCCTTTTCAGTTTGGTAAAGTAGTTAGAGTTGGTTATGTGAAAAAAGGAAAAAGAGTCTGTTTTTCAACTTCTTTCTTGATTTCTTGAAACATAAGTAGCTTGTAGTCAAGCAAAAGTAGGTTTTAGATTTTCTTTACAAGATCTTGAAAAGTTAGTTAAGAAAAGTTGATTAACAAAGAGTTAGTTATAAATCTTTGCTTTTTGAATTCAAAGTAATTTTTCTTTCAAGTGCTTTAATTTTCTCCTCTTTTTTGTCTCTTGATCACACCATTAGTTCACTTCTATACCTTGTGACTAAATCAAGCATTTAAAAATAAGGCTTAATCTAAAATACACTAGACTTTTTTGTTTGTAGCGTCAACCAACTAGTTTAGGGTTAGGGCCTTGAATTAGGTTGGAGAGGAAACTCTTCAGGGCCATTAAATCAAACATTGGAATTTGAGTTAGGGAGTGTTTAATTCCAGTTTCGTAAAAGCTATCCGAAACCCCCCTCTAACATAGGGGATAAACATGAGGTCGCATAAGGAAAGGAAGCAGAGATAACCCCTCCAAAGCTGAACTGAACGTAGTGTGGAACACATATTAAGGATTTGTCTCAGGAGTAATATCGATTGCATTTTACTACGGAGCTTCGTGGACCTCGAATCTATTTGAGATAATCTATTGTCTTCCATACCACTTTCTCTCGATACCCTTGATAGATTTAAGACTTGTTATCCTTCTCATTGTGATTTGCCCGACTGTCGACTGTACCTACCTGGTGGCTCATTGGGAGCTGGCAACTTAGTTCCCCATATTCTAGGGACTTACACGGGTGACTGCGGGGGTATATCGCGGTACCTAGGGTAGAAATCAGATCATGCTTCACAGAGTATACCCGAAGGGTGCTTTCGTGTTTGAGTTGCACTTACACTGTTTAGTTTCTCTAGTGTTGATTGGCATAACTGTCCTTCCAACTAGATAGTCAGTTGTTTGATTTGTCTTATAGGAAACGTTTTAGTGTGTGCTTGGTGTTTAAATGCTAGTTAAGCCTTACTTTTTCAGTTGATCATTTCACAAGGTGGAATATCAACAAATTTGTTGGTTGTGAAGGCTTCAGAACCTGTCGTCAGTTCCATTGGAGACACCTCCATCACTGTTACGATGAAGACTTGACCAAGAAGGGTTGTTCGAAGTAGTCGGGTCGCAAGAAACTATGCCCAAGCCCACTCCGTAAGGAGACTATTCAAATCCAGAGGAAACTACCGTCTCTGACCTTGGGGAAGAATCTCTTAGGATGACCAACCCTCCAATCACTGACTTGTCGGTGCCGATCTTAGTTCAAGATGTCCCTCCCAAGGTGACACCTTTTGAGCATCAACTAGTCTTGCATGCAGCAATTGAAGAGAATGTTTCTACGTCGTCTGGGATTCCTCATAATCCCATTATGACTACTTGATCTAAGGTGGATATTGGTGGCCACCCACCTTTTCCAACGGGCTCAAAACAGTTTTCTGGCAATTTTGGCAATTTACTATTTTTAGTAAGTTTTAACTTTTGGGGCCATTTTGAGGGCCTAAATGAAGGTTTTTTGAGATAGAGGTTCCCAATGATATCAAAAGGCATGATTGAGCCCCTAAAATTAATCTCCTTGACGATATTTTTCCAACAAGCTATCATACGCCTAAAACGAAGATTGTATGCAAAAGTTATGACCCCAGGAAGTTGATGTACTAACTTACCCAAATGGGGCCCACATGACTTTTGGCGCTTCATCTCCTAGGGTTAGGTTTTTGGATGTCTAGGGTTTTTTTCATTCCTTTTTATTGTAAAAAGGCCTTCAGAGCCTCATTGTACTCATCTTCTTGCAAATGCGAGTAGCCGTCACATCTCTTCTCAGAGATAAGTTGTCACCATTCTAGCGAGTCTTTCACTCTGTATTTTTACAGTCTCTGTACATTTATTTCATTAATAGAAATTGTGTATTACCATATCTCTGTGTTTATGGTTGCATCTCTGATATATTTATGTTATATTATTGAATATCTACGATATCTCTGTGCATTTCTTTATTATATCTCCGATCTCATTTCCTGCCAAAAATAATCCGGATCACTACTACTTCAGAAGGCATCCTACCTCCTCTCCCACCTTCACCAGTCAGGACCATAGTGGTCTTGACTCCCTCTACTTCAGGAAGTGGTCTAGTAGAATTATTGGCATTGAACACCGCTCCATTTACTTAGAGTGTGATGGGCCCTCCCTTCTCATATGGGATGCCCGACTTTGTTTCAAACTCGGTTCTTACTTACTCCACCTTACAGACCATGGGTCTGGGGGAAGGGAGCTCAAACGCTCCCATGCAAGGGTCAATTGGGGGAAACAATCCCTTTTAATGTTATCCCTTATGGTGGGGGTCATATACCTCCTCCATTTCCCTCGCTTGGAGCTTCTTTCCAATCACCAATCGGGCCGAATACTAATTATAGCTTATTTGGAGCAGGAAGTTTAGGACCTTTGTCTTACACAACGTTGATTGGATCTATGTCATTCTCTTTGTTTGATGCATTTGGGAGCAATGTTTTTTCTTTAGTTGTTGTATCGGCTGGGGGCAACCCTGGTTTTGGACAACAGAACCCCGTGCAGGGTACTATTCCTTCATAGGGAGCGACGACTAGAGTTTTCTCAACTCAGGGTCTTTGGAATCCTTGGAAGGGATCAGTTCCCTTGCAAGGGATGTTGGTCGGGGTAAACCCCTTCCATGCTCAATGGAATCCTAGGTAGGGTTCTATACCTATTCCCATCAGATCAGCTAGGGGCATCCCCTTCGAAAATCCTTGGAACTCAATGTAGGGAGCAATCCCCATGCAAGCTATGTCATCCAATTATAGGAGTTAGCCAATGATACCCCAAAAAACGCAGTTTCTATATGCTGGTCAAGGCCAAAGTTTCTACCAGAACCCTGGCCAACATTTCAAATTTTCCTGGCAACCTAATGCCAATCAAACTCCAGGACCCTATTTTTCTGTACATAGTACTCAACCTAAACTACTGTTTTTGGAAACACTACATCTGCCAAACTTGTTGAGGTTATTAAACGATCCAATTTGTCACAATCCGCTTTGGCCCCCCATGGAAATTAAGTTTCTCTCAAATATTTTGAAATTTGAAGGCAAGCGTGGAAAATATCTAGGTGATCTTGTGACAACATTTCATCTATGGTGCTCGTCAAACTCACTAAGGGACGAATTCATCCAGTTGCACCTTTTTCAATGCACTCTTATAGGGGGTGCCGCAAAATGGTATATTGAGCTCAATCGCTCAAGGTATTCTTACTTCAATGACTTGGCGATGGTATTCATGAACCATTTCTAGTTACCTATGATATACAATGCCGACATAGAGTTGTTGGCCAACTTTGAGAAAACCAAGGCTGACCACATATCAGATCATATCTGAGAATGACGGCATTGAAAGAGCTTGCTTAAGGTCTAGGTCCCTTTGACTTTCTTGCTGGAGTGGTTCCTAAAGTCTTTGGTGCCATGCATATCCAAGGACATAGCAACTTCTAGAGTGTTTTCAGAGGAGGAGGCGATAATGATAGTGCAATAGATTGAACTAATCTACTCTTAGTTTGGCATGCTCTATGAGATGTTTCCAGATGCACCATGGTCAATTCTTGATAAGGCCAAGCAAAATTTTGGACCCCATGCCGATGGTATTGTGGGCTTAGCACAAAACAAGACCACAGACATGTTGTTAAATCAATTGCAACAATTGTCGATACAACCATCTATGGTCAACCAGACTTCTAGTTTGGATGCTCCCCCTACCTAGACATTGGACGTACACAATGTGCAGTCAAAGAACCCTAATTCGAACCAACATCCCGAGAAAAAGAAAAAAAAATGGAACAAGAAGGGTAAGGGGGACAAAAAGGATACCAACAACGTTGGCGGGGGAAAAACGAAGAAGAAGAAGTCGAAGTATTTGTGTTATCTTTGCACAAAAGACCACCCATTTCATCTGTTACCTTGGCTTGCAAAGGCCTAAAATTTTTTGGTGCAACAACAAACTGTTGTGCTAACAAACCCTTTTCCATGAGGGAAAAACATGGCTCAGGCTTCAATGTCCATGAGCACAGTAGGGAGCAATAAGGGACCCCCCGCGCCTATTAACCCGGTCGCTAATATTTACATGATGAATTCCGAGGCTAATATAGCGACTAGGGCTCAATATTACAGAATGTCAGAATCTGTCAAAAAGGGAAAAGAAGCCACGAACCTATAGACTCCTTTACAGATAGAGAAGTTGGCAGACGAAGTGATGAATCACATCCCAAAAGGTGCGTTCAAAAAGGATTCTCATAATCCAAGTGCAGGGGCCAACCATAACTACTCCTTTGTAGAAGATTTAGCACATACCCCTTGTGCAATGTCTTCTTTGGAGGTCCTCTAAAATTTCCCTTCACAAAGAAAAGCATTGTTATCCACCTTGGGATCGACAGAGACTTGTAACCCAGGAGTGATAATTTTTTATCCAACCAACTTGAAACCTTGTCTCCCTTACCACGTTGCGTTTCAGATAGTAGTGGCTTACACCGCAAAATATTTTACTCATAACATTTTCCATATGGTGGTTGACGAGGGTTCCTTGACATGTGTGATGTCGTTAGCATGTTGGAAGTCCATTTGCCAACCCGATTTGTCTCCATCGCCTACGTTGCTTACGACGTTTGACGGTCGGTCGTTCAGACCACATGGGATCATTCCTTCTTTCCCCGTGCAATTGGGAGGAAAAATCGTGTGTGTCAAAGTTGAAGTGGTCGATATGCCTCTCGACTACAACTTGTTGTTACGAAGGAGTTGGACTTATGCGATGCATATAGTGGTTGCTACAGTTTTTCAGGTCTTGTGTTTTCCACATAAGGGCTAGATTGTGACCATTGACCAGTTGTCCTTCGACCATCCTGACCCTTCATCGAGGGATTCCATGGTCCTAATGATTGATAATCCGTAGCTTGACATTGTCAACTTAGGTGTTGGTTTGTTTTCTTCATTGATGGGAACTTTTTATTACTCGTCGCCTTCTGGTGATGTCAAGATTATATCGGTTGTTCTCGACCATCCTAGGGCTGCAATGTTTCAAGTGTCATCATTTCGAAAGACTTAATTTAATGATCCTTGGACTCTACCTTACCCATAAGATTCAATGGAAGTGACAAGGAATTATGGCATGGCCATGCCCTTGTCTGTGGCTGAGGTTGCATACAACATTGTCTACAAAACTTCAGCTAGCCCCGAACTGACTTCCCCACAGGAGTTAGATCCAATCCTCGAGCCTATTTGGGCTCAAGTTTCTCTTGCCACTGAATATCCCTTAGACCTAGTCTTTCCCTCTAACGAGGTGATTCTCGAGGCATTGACTGGTACTGATGGACCTTGGGAGTATCTACATCATAGATATTACTTCCTTCCCAAGTTAAGGAGAATAGAGGTGGGAGAATTTGTTTCAACCGTGAATGGAGATAGGTCTTGTCTTGTTAATCCTTTGGCTATGCACGTAGTTTATTCTGAGGGTAATATCGTAAGTATCACTAAAATGATTCCAATAGATATATCCAAAACCCCTAGCATTGTGGACAATGTTTTCTTTGGAGCAAATTGCTCCTCCGAAGAGATTCAAACTTATACTGAGTTATTCAAGGAGTTTCGCGACGTTTTTTCTTGGACTTACGAGGAGAAGCCAGGAATTGAGTCAAGAATTGTTGAGAAAGAAACCATAACTTATCTTGATGCCAAGTCGGTCTGGCAGAAGCTTCGTTCGGTGAATCCTTGGAAAGTAGCAACAATTAAGGCAGAAGTAGAAAAATTGTTCAAAGATGGTTTTATCTACCTCGTAGAGTTGACGGAATGGGTGTCAAACCTAGTTCTAGTTAATAAGAAACAAGGTATGATTCGCGTATGCATGGACTTCCATGATTTGAACAAGGCATGTTCGAAGGATAATTTTCCCATTCCTTTCATCGATCATATTGTCGATGAATGTAGTAGCTGTGAGGTATTTTCATTTATGGATGGTTTCTCAGGATATAACCAATTTCAGATCAAACCCAAAGACCAACATAAAACAAATTTTATTTGTCCTTGGGGCATGTTCGCATATTGTAAGATGTATTTTGGCCTGAAGAATGTTGGGGCCACCTTTCATCGGCCCATGTCATTTTATTTTCATGACCTTATACATATAGTCGAGGTGTATCTTGATGATCTAGCATCATGCTCTCCCAAGATATTTGATCATCCCACTCATCTTCTACTGATGTTTGAATGATGTCGCTACTATCAGATTCACTTGAATCCTAACAAGTGAAGTTTCTATGTGACGTCATGTCGTCTCCTAGGGTTTATTGTTTCTACAACAATGATCATGGTCAATCCTCTCAAGGTTGAGGCAATATTTCAATTGTCTCCCTCGTACATCATACCCCAGCTTCAGAGCTTATAGGGGAAAGATAACTTTCTTCGGCATTTTGTCTTGAATTATGCCGAGATCACTAAAGGGTTTATGCGTATCTTGAAAAAGGGAGTCCCATTTTGTTGGGATGAATCCACTCAACACTCTTTTGAAGCTTTGAAACATGCCTTGATATCTTCCCCTCTGCTCCAACCTCCCAATTATAATAGATATTTCTTGTTGTATTTGGCCGCTACAAAAACGATCGTCGGCATGGTATTGGTCAAGAACATGATCTGCTTAAAGAAAATGTTATATATTACCTTAGTTGATGCTTGGTTGAGTTGGAACTCAACTATTCTCATGTTGAGAAACTTGCTTTAGCAGTCCTTCATGCTGTCCAACGGTCCGTCACTACATTTTGCTTCACAATACCACTGTCATTGTCGTTGTGAACCCTTTTCAATATGTGTTAACATGACGGGTCATTGGCGGAAAGGTCAGTAGATGGATTGTAATCCTCCAGAATTTTGACTTGGATTTTGTTTCCATGAAATCCAAAAAGTCATTGGTCTTTTCCGAACGTATTTCAAAACTTTTGTTCGAGTCTAGTGATATCACGCCCGAAGAATCGCCTATCAAAGGAGATATTTTTCTAATTGCATCTTTGGACCCCTTGTATGGAGGTATAATAGTCCATCTCTAGACTTTGAAGTGCCCCACTTCATGAGCGTCGACGAATTCACCATCAAGAACGGAACTATCTCATACTCGATGACACTTTTTATCGTCGAGGTATAGATTGCATTCTTTGCTGATGCCTTATCCATGAAGAAGCATAACTCGTTTTGAAGGATTTCCACACTGGAGCATGTGGCAGTCAATTTTATGGGTTGGAAACAACCCAAAAGATTCTACGTGCAGGTTACTTCTGGCATTTGTAAATCAAGGATTGCATTGAGTTGGTCAAGAAGTGCCACCCATGTCATATATTCTGTCGAAAGATGCGGTGATCCAGATTATTTTCGGCACAAAAATGAGAGTGGAGATATAATAAAGAAATGAAGATATTCAATAATATAAAAAAAATGTATCAGAGATGAAACCATAAACATAGATATACAGTAATACACAAATTCTATTAATGAAAGAAATGTACAGAGACTGTAAAAATGCAGAGTGAAAGACTCGCTAGAATGGTGGCAACTTATCTCTGAGAAGAGATGTGACGGCTACTCGCATTCGCAAGAAGATGATTACAATGAGGCTCTGAAGGCATTTTTACAATAAACAGGAATTCAAAAAACCCTAGACATCTAACAAAACCTAACCCCTAGGAGATGAAGTGCCAAAAGTCACGTGGGCCCCATTTGGGTAAGTTAGTACATCAACTTCCCGGGGTTGTAACTTTTGCATACGATTTCTGTTTTAGGCATATGAAAGCCCGTTGGAAAGGTATCATCGAGGAGATTCATTTTGGGGCTCAATCATGCCTTTGGATATAATTGAGAAGCTCTATGTTGAAAAACCTTCATTTTGGCCCGCAAAATAACCCTAGAAGTTAAAGCTGCTAAAAATAGTAAATTGCGAAAATTGCCAGAAAACTGTTTTGAGCCAGTTGGAAAAGGTAGGTGGCCACCAATATCCACTTGGATCATGTGGGAACATCCTTCTCCCATGTTTCCTTCCATATTTGTTAGTCCTTTCACCATGTGGGGGATTGATTTTACTACATGTGACCCGAATTCAGCTAGGGGACATCGTTACATCATCATAGCAGTAGATTACTTCAAAAAGTGGGTCGAGGCTATGCCAACATTTAACAATGATGGAGAAAGAAAGGCTCTTTTCATTTTTAATCAGATAGTATCAAGGTTCGAAATCCCAAAGGAGATTGTCACTCACCATGGCAGTCACTTCCAAAACAAAATGATGACCGAGTTAACATCAAATATTGGGTTTAGGAAAGAACATTCACCAACTTATTACTCGCAAGTGAATGGTTAGGTTGAAGCTGTGAATAAGTCACTCAAGACTATTCGTTAGTGGACGATCAATTCTGCCAAGTCGAATTGGCATTTGATGTTTTACTCAGCGTTGTGGGCCTATCGAACGTCTATGAATACTACCACCATTTTTTCACCTTTTCAACTTGTATACAAGCTAGAAGCAGTCTTACCTATTGAGTGTCAGATTCCTTCTTTGAAGTTGGAAGTAGAGTTATTTCTGGAAACGTCACCGCTTGAGGAAAACCTATTATATCTCGAGCATCTTGATGAGTAGCATCGTAATGCAGGCTTGGCCAATAAGGCTCATAAGCAACGATTCAAGTGTCAATATGATCAATCTGTTCATCCTCAAATTTTTTCCGAAGGCGATCTTGTCCTGGTCTATGATCAAGAAAAAGATCCCCCGGGGGAAGGCAAGTTCAAACTCATGTGGTTCAAACCATTCATTGTGAAAGAGGTCTTGAAGAAGGGTGCTTATCGTTTGGTTGATTTTGAAGGAAATTCCTTGGTAGATCCTAGAAATGAGCTCTATCTCAAGAAGTATTACTCTTAGGTTGGTCACCAGGGTGATTTCTTGTACATATGTATAATTTCTTATACATTTTTTGTCTTTTTGTTTTGTGTACATGTAGTTATTTATGTCTTCTTTTTCACTGTGGCAGATGTCAAGTGAATCAGAGGTGTCTTTTGGATTCACGGATGACACTAGCTGACACACTCGGAGGCTTTCTTCCGCAGCTTGGGTGATTTTCACACCTGGAGGCCAGTTGCTATCTTCCAGAGGTATTTGTCTAGGTGATGCTACAAACAATGTCGTCGAGTACAATGTAGTGATAAAGTTTCTTCATGACTCTTTGTCACATGGCATTTCACACCTCCAGGTCTACCTAGATGCTCAACTAGTTGTGTCCTACTTAAATGGAGTTTACCACGTTTATGATCCCACTTTGCACCGATGTTTCCTTAGGGTACGTCTCTTATAACGTTATTTCCATTACATTACGTATATCCTTGTTCCTAGGAGATTTAATCATATGATAGATACTCTAGCTAATCGAATATTAGACTAGCATGTTGCACACACATAGAAAGAGAAGCACACACATACACATGTACATACATTTGTAATAAAAATGTGATCCATAAAGTATAAAATATATATATATATATATATATATATATATATATATATATATATATATATCAAAAAGTGTCATGAGTACATAGGTGGGCATGAGCACCTCAAAAAATAATGTTTAGTATACATCGTTGGGCTTATGCCCTCAAAAAATAGATGTTCAAAAGGTTCCCTCGACACATATAAAGTCTCACCTATCTAATCGCGGGGCCTATTGGCCCTTCCATAATGCACCATGGCGTTGGCCAAACATCGGAAAGGTTGATACCACATCCGTGGCACCCCCACTACATGAGGTTGCATGGAAGGTGGGAGATCTACGATCTCGATCATGGGAACTGTGCGAGTGAGCACAATGAGGTTGCATTCCACTCATCTCAAAACTCTCTTATCCTCTCTGGCTGGAGGTCCCCCTTCTTTTGTTGGTCCACCAATTGCTACTGGTCCTACCTCTGGTCGAGGACGTCATCAAGTCCTTGTGAAGTCTACTGGGTGCATTGGTCCCACATCTGTACATAACATATACACAAGAGGCACTACTCTATACACATATGAAAATGATATATATAAAATCAATTAAAAATTAAATAACATTAAAAAACAAGTTACCTATCTTCCCTCACTCCTCTTCGGGAGGCATGGGCATGTACATATCCCTAGAAAAGTTGATCCAGACATAGGGGTAGTCCTCAATCACCTAAATCTTTCATGCCCACCAGTCAAATTTTTTTTCATCAAAGGCCTCTATGTTCCTCCCTCCCCCCTATCATGGCAACAATGTTTCCCATCTGCATACTGCTGGGAAGGAGGGAACATGCCCTCGTACCATCTCTTTGGGACTGATACTGGGAATCCACTCAAAGAATAAGGAACATAATACCGTACCAAATCCGAAGTTCTTGTTGTCACGTTGTCGACACTCTGTTAGCCATCTCTTCATGCACATAAGCATGGTCGTGCTCCAACTAAAAATATTTTCCTCCTGACACTCAATGGCACAATGCATGTGTTCCTGGGAGGCCTGGTGTAGGGTCATGGATTCAGTAATCTGCTCAATCAGTAACAATATCACCCAAAGAGTCAAGTTGGTGATCTTATGTATAGGCACCTGAGAACCTACCTTCTCAGTGCCAACATCACAATACATTCAGATGTAGTCCTCGATGTTGAAAGACCTAGGGGGGAAGGTCCGTAGATTGACTGGTTCCCCTCTCCTTGAAAGGCCAGTCAGGAAGTACATTTCCTCAATCGTTGGATTCAACATGAATGCCTCTGCATCCAGGTGCTAATAATCAACAAGGGCGTTAAGTAACCTGGGTTTTTCCATCATAAAAAGACACTAGAATAACTTCCATAGCCCACACTATTTTAGTGCGGCAATGACTACAGGGTCCTCTTCGACTAAAATATCTATGTCCTTATGTTCCCTCTCCCTCTAGTGGACATTCATCCTATTCCATGGAAAAATGGAGGAAGTTAGTTGTTTCCTTTTAATTGACCTAAATCACAACTTATCCTGATGCCAAGTTGGTCTGCCAAAACCTTTTAGAATATAGAAGATGGTGTGCTCGTTTTACCATTGACGATACCCTCGTCACCCAACCTTGACTGAGAAATTCCTCTGGAAGCAAACCCTAGGCTAGATAGCCAAACAAAGAGTAGAACATCAATCCCCAAGGATAGCGCATCACAAAAAGATGATCAGATGTTCCAAACCCTAGCCAAGAGATATCCAAGCCAATACTGAAAATAGTTGCTGCTGCAGCTGCACCTGCAACACTCCTCCAAACCTGCGCACCAGACTGCAATTGCGGTGCGCACCAACTGGGACACTGCAATTCTGAGATGCTGTTAAATGAGAACTAGCACCCTATATTTATAGTAATCCTGCCAGTTTGCTGGGCTCGACTTCTCCTTCTGGGTATGTGTCTATTCAATATATTATTATTAATTCTAGCCGACTTCTTCTCTTGGAGGCTAATAGCCTAATATAAATTATCTTCTTGAGTCGACAAGGCTTCTAGGGTTATTAGCCAACTCATTAGGGTTTCTCTTTCTTCCCAGAGTCTTCTATTCTCGTCAAGTTCACACGTGGGGGTAAATACCTCCTGCAACTACCATAATATTAACACTCCCTCCTAGCTAGAGAGGTATTTACAGGTAATAGACTTGAGCACAAAACACACCATTTACTCGGTAGCATCAATATAGTCATCTAGACTATTTCATGACTAGATCATGAGCATCACCATCACCATCAGCT
>ML814985.1:0-15484 GCA_009831015.1 Picea engelmannii | reverse complement strand
AAAGGCCTCTATGGTCCTCCCTCCCCCATTTTATGAAAACAATGCTACCCATATGCATACCATTGGGAAGGAGGCTACATGCCCCCATACCATCTCTCTGGGACTGAGATTGGGAACCCTCTCAAAGAAGAAGGAACATAATACCATACCAAACCCGAAGTTCTTGTTGGCATGCTTCTGACACTCTGTCAACTGTCTCTTCATGCACATAAGCATGGTTGTGCTTCAGTAAAAAATATGTTTCTCCTGACACTAAATGACACAATGCATGTTTTCCCAGGAGGCCTAGTGTAGGGCCACAGATACAACAATCTGCCCAATCAGTAACCAGATCACCAGAAGAGTCAATATGGTGATCTTATGTATAGGAACAGGAGAACCTACCTTCTCAGTGCCATCTTCACAATACATTCGGATGTAGTCCTCGATGTTGAAAGTCCCAGGGGGAACAGTCCACAGATTGACTAGTTCCCCTCTCCTCGAGAGGCCAGTCAGAAAGTAAATTTCCTCCTTTTTTGGAGTCAATGACTACCCCTCAAACATGAATGGATCTGAATCCAGGTGCCAATAATAAACAAGGGAATTAAGTAACCTGGGTTGTTCCCTCATAAAAGGACACTGGAAGAACTTCCATATCCCACACTATTTTAGTGCAGTGATGGATGCAGGGTCCTCTTTGACTAAAATATCTATGTCCTCATGTTCCCTCTCCCTCTAGTGGACATACATCCTATTCCATGGAAAAATAGAGGAAGTTAGATATTTCCTTTTAATTGACCCAAGAATTGTTGAGCATGAAATCATGACTTATCCTGATGCCAAGCCGGTCCGAAAGAAGATTCATCCAGTGAATCCTTGAAAAGTGGAAACAATTTAGGAAGAAGTAGAAAAATTCTCAAACCCAGTTTTATCTACCACATACATTTGATGGAATGGGTGTCAAACCTAGTTCCAATTAATAAGAAACAAGGTATGATTCACATGTTCATGGACTTCCGTGATTTGGACAAGGCCTTTCCTAAGGATAATTTTCCCACTCCTTTCATTGATCATATTGTCGATGAATGTGTTGGTTGCAAGGTCTTTTAATTCATGGATGGTTTCACTCGATATAACCTGATTCAGATCAAACCCGAAGACCAACATAAAACAACTTTTATTTTTCCTTGGGGCACGTTCGCATATTGTAAGATGCTTTTTGGCTTGAAGAATGTTGGCGCCACCTTTTAGCGGGCCATGTCATTTTATTTTCATGACATTAGACATATAGTCAAGGCATATCTTGATGATATAGCATCATGCTCTTGCAAGAGATTTGATCATCCCGCTCATCTTCGACAAATCTTTGAATGATGTCGCTACTATCGGATTCACTTGAATCCTAACAAGTGTAGTTTCTGTGTGACGACAGGTCATCTCTTAGGGTTTATTGTTTTGACAACAGGGATCATGGTCGATTCTCTCAAGGTTGAGGCTATAGTTCAATTACCTCCCCCATGCATGATACCCCAACTTCAGAGCTTACGGGGGAAAGCTAACTTTCTTTGATGTTTTGTCATGAATTACGTCGATATCACTAAAGGGTTTATGTGTCTCTTGAAGAAGGGAGTCCCATTCTATTGGGATGAAGCTGCTCAATGCTCTTTTGAAGATTTGAAACATGCCCTAACGTCTACCCCTCTACTCCGACCTCCCGATTATAACAGATATTTGGCCAATGCAGAAATGATCGTCGACATGGTATTGGTTCAAGAAGATGATATTCTCAAAGAGAATGTTATATATTAACTTAGACGAGGCTTGTTTGGTTCGGAACTCAACTATTCTTATGTTGAGAAACTTTCTTTAGTAGCAGTTCATGTTGTCCAACGGTTCTGTCACTACATTTTTCTTTGCAAGACCACTATCATTATCATTTTGAACCCTTTTCAATATGTGTTAACACGATGAGTCATTGGTAGAAAGAGCAGTAGATGTATTGTAATCCTCCAGGAATTTGACTTGGATTTTGTTTCTGCGAAATCCAAAAAGTCATTGGTCTTTGTCAAATTTATTTCAGAACTTCCAATCGAGTCTAGTGATATCACACCCAAAGAATCGCCTATCAAAGGAGATATTTTTCTAATTGCATCTTCGAACTCCTGGTATGGAGATATACTAGTCTATCTCCAAACTTTGAAGTGCCCTACTTCTGCTTCTCATGATGAGCATCGACAAATTCACCATTAGGATTGAAACTATCTCATACTCGATGACACTTTGTATCGTCGAGGTATAGATTGCATTCTTCATCAATGCCTTATCCATGAAGAAGGAGAGATCATTTTGAATGATTTCCACACTAAAGCATGTGGCGGTCATTTTTCTGGGTTGGAAACAACCCAAAATATTCTATGTGCAGGTTACTTCTAGCCCTCATTAATCAAGGATTGTGTTGAGGTGGTCAAGAAGTGCCACCCATGTTAGATATTTTGTAGGAAGATATAGGCACATCCTACTCCCATGTTTCCTGTCATCGTTGTTGGTCCTTTCACCAAGTGGGGGATTAATTTCACAACATGTGACCCGACTTCAGCCAAGGGGAATCGTTACATCATCGTAGCAATAGACTACTTCACAAAGTGGGTCGAGGCTATGTAATGTTTAAAAATGATGGTGAAAGAAAGGCTATTTTCATTTTTAATCAGATAGTAGCAAGGTTCGGAATCCTGAAGGAGATTGTCACTGACGATGGTAGTCACTTCCAAAACAAAACGATGACTGAGTTAATGTCAAATCTTAGGTTTAGGCAAGAACATTTGTAACCTTATTACCCGTAAGAGAATGGTCAAGTTGAAGTTGTGAATAAGTCATTCAATACTATTCTTCAGTGGACAATCAATTCTGCCAAGTCAAATGGGAATTTGATTTTGTACTCAACGTTGTGGGCCTGCCGAACATCTATGAATACCACCACCATTTTTTCACTTTTTCAACTCATATACGGGCTAGAAGCAGTCTTACCTATTGAGTGTCAGATTCATTCTTTGAAGATGGTAGTAGAGTTATTGCCGGAAATGTAACCTCTCGAGGAACACCTATTATATCTCAAGAAACATGATGAGAAGCATCGTGATGCAGCCTTGGCCAATCAGGCTCAAGAGCAACTAGTCAAGTGTCAATACGATTGGTCCGTTCATCCTCAGAGTTTTTCCGAAGGTGATCTTGTCCTAGTCTATGATCAAGACAAAGACCCCCTAGGGTAAGGCAAGTTCAAACCCATGTGGTTCAGACCGTTTATTGTGAAAGAGGTCTTGAAGAAGGGCACTTACCGTCTGGTTGATTTTGAAGGAAATGCCTTGGTGGAGCCTAGAAATGGGCTCTACCTCAAGAAATAATACTATTAGGTTGGTCACCGAGGTGACTTCTTGTACATATGTATAATTTATTATACATTTTTTGTCTTTTTGTTTTGTGGACATGTAGTTATTTATGTCTTCTTTTTCACTATGTCATATGTGATTTGAATCGAAGGTGTTTTTTTAATTCGCAGACGGTGCTAGCCAACACACTCAGAGGCTTGCTTCCACAACTTGGGTGATTTTCACACTTGGAGGTCAGTTGCTATCTTCCAGAGGTATTTTTCTAGGTGATTCTACAAACAATGTCGCTGAGTACAATGCAGTGACAAAATTTCTTCATGATGCTTTTTTGCATGGCATTTCACACCTCCAGGTCTACCTAGATGCTCAATTGGTTGTGTCCCAGTTAAATGGAGTTTACCATGTTTATGATCCCAATTTTCACTAACGTTTCCTTAGGGTACATCTCTTAGAACATTATTTCTAGTACATTACGTATATCCATGTTCCTAGGAGATTTAATCATATGAGAGATACTCTAGCTAATCAAATATTAGATTGGCATGTTGCACACACATAGAAAGAGAAGCACACAAATACACATGTACATACATTTGTAAAAAAATGTGATTCATAAAGAAAAAAATATATGTATATGTGTGTGTGTGTGTGTGTGTGTATATATATATATATATATCAAAACATGTCATGAGTACATAGGTGGGCGCGAGCACCTCAAAAAATAATGTTCAGTATACATGGTTAGGATTATGCCCTCAAAAAATACATGTACAAAAGGTGCCCTTGACACATATAAAGTCTAGCCTATCTAAGATCGGGGCCTATTGGCACTGCCATAATGCACCACAACGTTGGCCAATCGCTGGAAAATATGGGCCCATGTCTGTGGCACCCCCACTACATGAGGTTGCATGGAAGGCGGGAGATCCTCGATCTCGTCCATGGGAACTGTTCAAGTGAGAACAGTGAGGTGGTGCTCCGCTTGTCTCAAAAATCTCTCAGCCTTTCCAGCTGGAGGTCCCCCTACTACTTTTGGTCCACCGACTGCTGCTGGTCCTACCTCTGGTTGAGGACATTGTCGAGTCCTTGTGAAGTATACTGGGCGCACTGGTCCCACATCTGTACATAGAAGATACACGAGAGTCAGTACTCTATACACATATAAAAACGATATATATAAAAGCAATTAAAAATTAAATAACATTAAAAAAAAGGTTACGTATCTCTCCTCACTCCTCTCTGGGAGGCATGGGCATGTTTGGATCCCTAGAAAAGTTGATCCTGACATAGGGGTAGTCCTCAATTGCTGAAATCTATCGTGGCCACTAGTCAAAAAACTTGTCATCAAAGGCCTCTATGGTCCTCCCTCATGTTGTTGAGGCATCAATGCTACCCATCTACATACCGCTGGGAAGGAGGCCACATGCCCCCATACTTTCTCTCTGGGACTGGGAGTGGGAACCCTCTCAAAGAAGAAGGAACATAATACCATACCAAAATTGAAGTTCTTGTTGGCATGCTACCGACACTCTGTCGACTATCTCTTCATGTACATAAGCATGGTCATGCTCCAGTAAAAAATATGTGCCTCTTGACACTGAATGGAACAATGCATGTGTGCCCAGGAGGCCTGGTGTAGGGCCGCGGATCTAGTAATCTTACCAATCAGTAACAAGATCACTCGAAGAGTCAAGATGGTGATTTTATGTATAGGGACATGAGAATCTACCTTCTCAGTGCCATCCTCACAATACATCCAGATGTAGTCCTCGATGTTGAAAGTCCTAGGGGAATGGTCCGTAAATTGATTGGTTCCCCTCTCCTCGAGAGGCTAGCCAGGAAGCAAATGTCCTTAGTCATTGGAGTCAACGACTACCCCTCTAACATGAATGTCTCTGCATCCGAGTGCCAATAATCAACAAGGGCGTTAAGTAACCTAGATTGGGCCCTCATGAAAGGACACTGGAATAACTTCCATAGCCCACACTGTTTTAGTGCGTCGATGGCTGCAGGGTCCTTTTCGACTAAAATATATATGTCCTCGTGTTCCCTCTCCCTCCAGTGGACATACATCATGTTCCATGAAAAAATGGAGGAATTTAGGTCTCGCCTTTTAATTTTTTCAAAGCTTGCTTGGGTGTACGCGGGATGTATTGGCCACAATCACATATGTACATGGGCAAATTGTTTTATGTCTGAGTACATACGTGGGCTATCCTTGGAAAACCCACGTACACACAAGGCCTCTTTTTTTAGGAGTCTTTTTAGGAGAGCATGCCCCCTCTAAAACAAAATTAAATGCATAAATGAGTAATTGAAATGAAAGAGGGATGAAATTGTACTTCGTCCAAGAGGAACTTCATTTCATCCACTAAAGCTCTTGGAATCAACTTCTTTAGCAAATGGGTTTTTCTCCTTTTTGTTAATTTTCAAATTGCAATAGTGAAAATGAGTTGCTAACTTCTATTTATAGACTTTTTTGGCCCTTTTTGCCAACTTTTGACTCCCTTTGTCATTTTTTCCTGGCTTGGTGATCTCTTGATTTTGATTCTAAGTTTCTTATTGGACATTCCAACACACTTTTCCTTTTGGTTTGGTAAACTTTTTGGGGATGGGTCACTTTTTGGTATCCTTTGGTAAAATCCGTTTTTCCAACTTTTTGCATATAAGTTAGGATTTCGCCTCCACTGTCTGCATCTCGTTGTCTTTTCCACTTTTCCGTATGATTGACCCCACCCAAGTGTGATACAAAACCTTCATTGATGCTCTAGAAGTGTCATAATTAGGTGGTAGAGCCTACTTGTACATGGATGCCCTAGGTATATCCTTGTTGCATTTTGGCATCCATGTTGTCAGTAATGACTATAGGCTCGAGAGTCCTTGTTAGTCCTGTCACGATTAAGAGATCAAGCCTCATTCATTTGATGCACCATCATTCTTGGCCTTACCCTCGGGACTCCTAAATGAGCATGCTTTGTTGTCTTTCAAGCTCACTTTACAATTCGAAAGCAACATCCGACGAGACTGTATTTATGATTTTCAATCTTATCTGGATTAACTGATAAAAGTATCCCCCTAGAGTCTTATTTAATCCCTTTTTAGACTCTCTAAACATGAAAATATTATCGAGCGATCTTGTTGTCCTTCACACTTGCCAAACTGAAATTTGAAGGCACATCTGTCCGATGGTAGTTTACCCCTTTTTTGGTCCAGACAGTGAATTTCATGAATAAAGGTATGCTCTAGGAAATTCGATTCACTAGAAGAGTATTATCAGGTGTAAGTTTAACCATTTTTTGGGCCTGAGGGACTAAATATTCAAAACATGAACATTCTTCTTGGTTTTGGTTTATCACCATTTTTGGGCCTTGGATATTACTTACAAAAAAGGAACCCCCCCAGAGTCCATAGTTAAGCTCTTTTCAGACTCTCTAAAATTGAAAAGATCATTGAGTGATCTTGTTCCTTCACACTCGTTAAATTGGTCAAAAATGACATCTATTGACATGATTTTAATCCTTTTTCCAGCCTATAGATTATAGCAGAAAAAGGTACGCCTCAGGAGACTTGTCTCGCCAGGAGATTTCTCCTCAGTAACTTTTATACTTTTTCGGGCTAAGGAGACTAAACTCAGAAAAAGGCAATGAGTCCATAGTTAATCTCTTTTTAGACTCCTTAAAATTGAAAATATTTCCGAGTGATCTTTTCTGTGTCACACTCATTAAAATGGTTTTGAATAGATGTCTTTTTTGTGCAAGTTTTCCCCTTTTTCAAACCGATTGGACTATCTCCGAAAAAGGTACTTCCTAGATTCTTCTTTTACATTTTTTCAGACTCTCTAAACGTGAAAAAAATATCGAGCTTACCTTCTCTGGGATCGTAAAAATTACATTAAAGGGGTCTCATTGTGTCTTGATCAATCAAATTTGCATCTTTGCATATTTGGCCTAATGTCGACTCCATGTTTTTCTCAACTGAACTTTTGAAGCATGCCTTATACACAAGACTTGTAGCACTACTTGCCTTTGTGACTTGACACCTTGACCCATGGAGGAATTTTCCCTGAGTGTCCCTTTCTTGCACATGTCTCCTTTCTTTAAGCATTAGTATGTTCCTTGCGCCTGGAAATAATATTCTTGTTCGCGACACTCATTTCTCCTTTTTAATGTAACATTCTTTTATTTTTTTTCAAACTTTCAAAAAATTGAAAAAGACAAAAAAATCAAATATTCCAAAAAGAGGGGACAGGAAATATGTATTATTTTTTTAGCAGCACAAAAATTCTCCCTTGGACAAAGCACATCCTTTCGTTTGTTCATAAATCATTGGGATCTAGTATGAACTTAGGAATTTGTTCTTGTAACATAGAGCTGTGTCCTCCTTCATTTGGTTACTCTTCCAAACACACAGAGATTTTTCCTTCCCTCTTGCATCATGAACTTATGTCAATTTCACACTACCTGAGTCTGATCATCTTTCGTGATTTTTTCCAAGGGAATTTTCACCCAACTTGAGTTGACCTCTCTGTAATTTGTCTCTTGACTTCATGACAACCATCACAGGAGTCCAGTCAATCCTGTTTCAAAATCGACGAGGTTCTCTGCCTGATCATCAAGATCCTCATGTCTTTTTCCAACGAGTTGTTGAAGACCTCAGGGTAGTGAGTTATACACTCCCATTGTACTCCTACCTGAGTTTTTAATATCTTGAAGTTGTTTCTTGAGCTCTGAAGGCCTCATCTACAACCACAAGCTTCACTAGATTCTGATTTCTCGAAGATAGATACTATGACTTGTATATATTCGATTGATTTTGAGATGTAGATTTGTTGTGTATTTCTCGCGGATACACTTTATATAGTTATCTGACATGGATCTACAATGTATTTGATTGGAAATCATGATTTTCTTCATCCCAAGCATGGGTATGCCCGCCTCAGAGAAACAATTGTTGTTTTTGTAGATGGCACCTCCCAAACTCTGGTACCGGGCTGACTCGATTTCGTACATTGGTGAATATATTGTAAAGTATTTCAGCCATCAGTTTCTCTTCTAACCTCACACATTAGGGGGAATCTGTTATAGCCCAAAAATTCCCTACTCCTGCATACATGGCCTTGGCTCTCTTACTTGCATATTTTGCCAAAGCACTACTGAGAATAACTTCTTAAAAACCAATTTTTTAGAATATGTACACGTCCTGCACCATTACAGCCCGCGTACATATGTTTGATGCACCACTATAACTAGCGTACATACACTTGCTGCACCATTACAACCCATGTATGCTTGCAAAATTTGCAAAAAACAAAAAGTTGCAAGGAATTCGTTGAAATTCAAGAGCTATTAGAGGTTTCCCAACTGATTCACTTGCTATGGCCTGCCACCCAACCAAATAACCATCCTTTTGACACATAAAAGGAGGTGTTTGGGTCTCATTTCAAATTTAAGCATAAGAATAGTGAAACTATGCCTAATTTCACTTCCCCTCCGTGCCCAAGTTTTTGCTTCCTTTTGTGAGATATTGCCTCAACATTCCCTCATCAACCCCTTCTCCCTCAATTCAACCCATTCCCATCCTAGAGGTGATCAAAATATTGAGCGAAGGAGTCCTTTCAAGGTGAACTTGGAGCATGGTAAAGAGGAGCTCGGAACAGGTTTGCAAAATGGTAGCCAACACATATTGTAAGGTATACTCTTTGTATGATGAATAAAAGAATCACATTTTCCTGTCCCAAATGATGGTGTTTTGAGTATTTTTATTGATTTAATATCTAACCCTAACTCATGGATATAATAACACACTTGTAGTTCTTTTTTTCCCTATTTTTGGATGCAGGTCAACCTTGGGAGGAGACATGCAGTCAGTGGAACTACCAATATTGAGGAGATCATCACCAGACGTGGGATCAAAGGTATAATTACCTTATCTCTTCTCTATTTTCTTTCTCTACATTAGTTTTGGTATGTTTTGGGTACAGTATAATTGATTGAATTTTAGACAGTTGTTCTCTCTGTCTACATCTTGAACCCTGGTGTAGTTAAAGGGGTTTTCCCCTACTAGTAATTGGGGTTTTCCCTGGTTGGTTGCCTAAATTTTTGAGTTTTACATGGATGTATAATTTTTGTTCATTGTGTTTATTCCACTGCAAAAGTTCTTGGCAATGTGTATTTTTTCTCATAATATTTTCTGAATGTGGTTTTATACATTTTAGAATTCATAGATGAGATTTATCTCTAGATTGCTACGTGTATGACAAAATTTAGTGCATGTTGATTTTGTCATTAAATTTCTACATGGTATTAGAGTTTGGGCTCTAAGTTACAGTGAGCAGTGATATTTTTGGGCAAGGTTTGAAGGGGGAAGCTTGATTTTTTTTTCCATTGAACAGTTGATAGGGAGATGGTTGTTTGCATCAGGTATGAGGACTGATTGGATGGGATTTCCAACTATTTAAAATGGAAAGTCAGGATGTTAGCTATTCTCAGGGAGAACAAAATTTGGAACTTTGTTAGCACCATAGTTGTTGTTCCATCATCATACCCTATAGATTTGAATTTTCATGAGGTAAAGGAGTCCAAATGTTAGAGGATTATTTTGGATGGGGTGAAGGAACACCTTATTCCACACTTGGATGAGAAGAAGACAACCAAAGAAACGTGGGATGCACTTAAAACTTGTACTAGGCGAAGAATGAAAACCAAAATATGGCCTTGAAGGATAAACCACATGATACCAAGATGAGTAAGGGGGAGACTATGTCTTCTTATCTTACTCGAGTAGCTCAAGTGAAAGATGAGATGGCTGCAGTTGGGGAGGTCATATCAGATTCAGTGTTGGCGAGGATAGCCTTGAAAGGCTTCACCAAGGAATGGGAAGTCTTCGTGAAGTGTGTGGTGGGTCGCAAGAATCTTCCAGATTGGAGAATACTGTGGGAAATTTTCACTTAGGAGGAGATTCAGGAAGGATCTCAGAGCAGTGGAGAGAAGACATATGGAGCTGATGAAGATGTTTCTCTTACTGCAAATGGAAAGGGGAAGAAGAAAGGAAATTACAAGAGGGACTTGAGTAAATTCAGATGTTACTATTGTAACTAGTTGGGGCACCTTACTTCTCGGTGTCTCGAGAGGAAGAAGAAGAAGAAATAGGAGGGGCCTGATACAACTTCTATAGTAGCCATGGAGGATTTTTCTTGCAAGTTTGATAAGGAATTTTCTTTGGTTACTTTAGTATCCAGTGTCGATAGTGGAGGATTTGGGGGTGATAAAAGATGGATTGTTGACAGTGGAGCCTCTTGTCACATGATGAGAATTTGATGAGTATTCCTTATTATCACAGAGATAGGTCTTGAATGAATGGTGGAGAGTGAAGGTGGTATGGCGCGAGCTGTACGTGGATTTGGAAGGGTTATATGTCGACTCAAGTATGGAGGATTACTAGATCTTGATGGATTTCTCTTTTTTCTAGGGTTAAGGGTTAACTTGATCTCAGTCTCATCCTTGGAGGATATTGGATATTGTACATTGTTCAAGAGGAAACATGTATTTATCTATAGGGAGAGAGTGGACCCGATTGACCCACAACTTATTGATGATTGGGTGGACAGGTTGTATATGTTGCGATGACAACCTTCAGGTTATGATTCAACATTGGATGAGGAGAAGGAGGCTCCTGAGACTATGGTGGGCCCAAGTATTCAGTATTGCATTCTGAGAGAAGAGAGGGACTCTCTTTTGATCATTGACAGGAGGTTCATTTGGTGTGATCAAACCAATGCTTAGGGTGGAATGGATTCTCCTAGGAGCTCAGGGTTCAGAGTGGCTATCATGAGAATATCTTCTGGTTCGAGTTTTGTGCAAGTTTTAGCGATGGCTCCAGGTTCAAAGGGATCTCTTATTGGGAACAGTTTGATGGGACCAAATGATGGTGATGGAAGCGAGTACATCCCTCGCTAAGAGGGAGTGTTAAATTTTATAGCTCAGGAGGTACTTCACATGTTTGTCTTGTATGCGTAAGTGACCTTATATTTGCATTACTAGACACTTGACTTTGTAATGGGTTTCTATAAAGTTGTAATAAAGTGGTTCTTTTATATTTGCATTACTCCGCATGGTGAAATTTTTATAAAGTTGTAATAAAGTGTACCTTCTAATATTAAAGTGACTTTATTTCATAAATTGCACTTATGTTATAAAGTGAAATTGTAATTGTACTTTAATATCTTAAGTGATTTATTTTGGAGGGAATGAATTATGTTCCTTGATTATGTAAAGGCAAGATTAGATCTTGGCCTTTGGATTTAGGGATGGGGAAGGTGAAAAGACACTTGGAAGGTGAAAGGTCATTTTTGAATTATAAGAGAATGCATTGGGTAGTGTGCAAGACACAACAATGAGAAGAAGAGATTAAGAGATTTCATAGAGATAGTGAGAGAAGAAAGGGAAACAAATTGGGTGCATTTCCCAAGAGAGCTTGGGCACATTTCCCAAGGAAATTTTCTATTTTGAAGTTGCTAATATTTATTGTTGTGTGGGAGGTCGTACTGTACGAATTCGTACATCCTGTACATCGAGGAAGAGGGTACATTTTTAAAGGCAGTTTGTGGCAATGAAAATAGAGGTTGTTTTGAGCATTCCTTGCTACATAAAGGGGTTGTACAGATCATGTCGTACAACATATTATGGGAACATATTTTGAGGTGTTGTTTTCTGGGTGGGTTGTACAGTAGTACTGATTTGGCATGTTTTCCAAGGTTGAAAGTTTGGAGGGACTATTTGGGTGCTATAAGTGGGTTTCTATTGTCTGTAAATGTAATCTTGTTGTTGATATAACTTTCCTGGAGCTGTTCAATGTAATTGTTGTTCATTGTGTTTATTCCACTGCAAAAGAGCTTGGCAATGTGTATTTTGGCTCATAATATTTTTTGAATATGGGTTTATACATTTCAGAGTTCATAGATGATAGTTATCTCTAGGTTGCTAAGTGTATGAAAAAATTTAGTGCATGTTGATTTTTCCATTAAATTTCTACAATAAATACATCTCATTATAGATTCATTTTTTAACACACACACGTTTATTAATGAGAAAGGAGTTCTAATTCGAATTTGTGAGGAAATCATAAGTAAAGAAGGCCAAATTTCAAGGGAGGATGAAGTCTTTTGGTGATGTGTTCTAAGGTATGTTATTTATAGGTCATCTTACCATTTTCTCTATAAATTTGTTTCTAGAACGATTCAGATGGTGAAATTTGGAGGATATTGTGAAGACATATCAACGCTCATGTGGTAAAAATTTCATCTCTTGATTCACTATGGTGCTTGAGATACACTCTATGGAAGATAGCATTTTTGACTATTCATGAAGCTAGTCATAAACATGTGTTCTTGTTAAAATAGTCATAAAGTCTTCATAGAGAATCCAAATGATGTGAGACCAATTACATTGGAAATAGTATGGGATTTGGCTTCTTTTGTCCAAATTTCATAATAGGATGTTAAATATTGATCGTGTGGTATGTTGTACATGTTCACTCTCGTGAATAAGCTAGAATTGTATAAGGTCTACCATTTTCTCTATAACTCCTTTTATGGGAAGATTCAAGGAGTGAAACTTTGAGAATTATAGAGAATACATTGAGGAATATTAGATATAGGATCAGAGTATTCCAAGAAGTTAAGAATTGTAGAAATTGAATAAGTCTCAGGAAGAATTACCAGGTTCTAAGTGATGGTTGGTTGATGGTGATAATTTAATGTAAATTTTTATTACCACTCATATATTCTTGGCTGGAAGGAAGGGGAAAGAATAGAGAGGTCAATCCTCTATTGATATTGGAGGATTGTATCTTCCTTTTGGAGGCTTATCCCTTCCTTTATATTTGGAAGCTGTAGCTTCCCTTGGAATTCATTGCTTCCCTTGAACAATAACTATTGATTCCTTCTCATATATTATGGTGTACTGGTGTAAATCTTATACTATTGCTCATTGTCAATTGGATATGCTATCACTAAGTAAATTACCTAGGATGAGGAAGAAACTCACAAAGTTAACCACATAACCACTTTAGAATTGAAACTATCCTTTCAGCTCAGAGACGGATCTATCTTATCACTTGGTCTATAAAGATGGATTTTCTTTGAGGAATAGTGGCTATATTTTTGAATAGGTTAAAATATTTTATGGGGTTTGGTGGCAATAAGAAAGGGATCTATTTGGGAAATGGAGTCAATCTTTGAAAGAAAATGAACACAATGTCTAGTAGGTAGAGATCTCAAGGAAGCAAATGCTAGGTAGGTGATGAACTTTCAGTTTTTTAAATTGTTTTGGTAGGATGGAAGAGATAGGATACATATAACAACAATCATATCACCAAGAAATATTAATTTTGTCGAGTTAAGAAAGAAAAACAAAATTTAAATTCTTTGAATATAAAGCACTATTTAGATGAATTTCAGACCCTTTGATATACAATTTAAACATATGAAAAGTTGCATATGAAAGTTAAAGTAAACTAGAAGAACATACATAAAAATAAACACATACTTTAGGTCATCAATACAAGAATCTTTGGTATGAAAAATCTCTAGACATCTTCACTAGTATTTCATTCAAATTTAGAAGTTTGTACAATATTTAGATCAGATTTGTACTTTATATTTATTCCAACCCTTAGCACATTCAAAGTTATCAAATATATAAATAAACTACCTTCCTAGGCTAGAGAAGTCGAAATCCCCTTCTATATTATGGTTTTGGATCTGATTACATAAAAAAGAAGACAAACTCTATACTACTTGCTAAAAACAGAAAATTTCTTTTTGATGGAAAATGGGGGTCAAAGATAACATTATATCTCTCGAATCACAATATATGTTACAACAATATGGGAGGATTTTGGAGATGAACCCATTCTTTATAAAAATGTCTTCTAGTTTTTGAAAATCATTCTCCATATTCTCGATATCCATGCCCAAAGATGATGACTAAAACAGGAAAACATTAAATGCTTAAATATGGAAAAATGGGCTGTAAAGATTCATTCAAATATCCCAAAATATGACACCTGTGTAAAACATGAGAGAGGATTTTGTTATTGGGTCCATTCTTGAAATAATCCTTGTTTTTTTTTTCAAAAAAAAACTCCAGTTGTTCAAAACATGATCTTGAAGTTGACTGCAAAAAATAGTAATTTCTAGAATTTGCGTAGCTTTCCCTGCAGACTTTGTGCAGCGTGTTTGATTTCTTAAAAAAAATCATTTAGGTGGTGGATGCAATATTTATGGAGGCTAAACATGAGTCTTGTATCATCCATCAATCATTATCCAATTTCCTTTAACCCTCTGTGTACCTACAACACTTTCATAGTGAGCTAGTGTGATGTGTTGTGTAAATGTGACCTTTAGCATTTGTGTAGTGCGCTTTGCACAACATAGCTAGATTTTTATTCAAGACTCGTCCAAATGGTGGATACAACATCTTTGGGGGATAATCATGACTGCTAGGCTAATAACCAATAATTATTCAATGTTTATCATCTTTAAATATGCTTGCAGCATTTTCGTAGTGCAAAGTCGCTACACAAACTCTGTACAATGCAATTTTCAGCAAAACTCAAAACTGTTGTATTTTCAAGGGTTCCTCAAAAAACAAAAATGGTGCAGGCATGAACCTAAATCTCAGCCACCTCTGCAAGTAACTCTAACTTCCCTCTAGCTTCATCCTCAACTTTCATTCTCATCTTGAGGGACCTATTTTATTTTTTCAATGATAGATTTTGTCTTTTCAAGATTCTTACCTGTCTGAACAACAGTGCACTTTTTCTCATTTTTGACTGAGCATTTGAGAGAGATGCACAAATAAAAATGGGACTGATAAATATGAGAAGGCTAAAAGGCTGAAATATGTCAGTAAACTTTGCACAATGAGAAACAAGGCTAAGGTTTACTCCATTATCAAAGGGTTCATCATAGGGCACAACTAATTTTGGATCTAAAGTTTGTAGGTGTAGAGTATTTGGTAGACACTAGGCTTTACCTTTCAACACTTGTGAAATGAAAATAGGGGATGCTTAGCATGCTATTAGGTATTTGCGTAGTAGGTGGATTAATTCAATTTTTATGT